>CABFWB010003378.1:7563-43889 GCA_902151455.1 Timema bartmani
TATTGTGCCTCTACCATTGGCACCAAAAAAACAGAGGCTTAATCTTATATCCATGAAAACTATTGAAAAAAAAAATATGTGGAAAGAACTAACTATGTAAGTATTAACACACCTTAAAGGAAAACTAAAATTAAAAACACAGAATTGGCGTTTTTTGATTATTTTTTCAAATGTGTAATTTTTATTTCATTTAAAACAAATGACAACATATATAAAAATGCTTAATTTTTCAACTTAAACATGTTCGGATGTATTATAAAACTAGGCAAAATGTGATAACAATCCATGCATGATTTTTTCATGTTGTTCTTGTATTTCAATGAAACATAAAATAATAATATTCCTTATAGTTAGAAACTTAAACTAGGTCACATGATTTATTTCTTATATCATGAAGAAAATATATTCTAAGGCCTCTTAAAATTACTGATAATAATCTATGAATAAAATAGGTTGTAAAAAATGTGTATTTAAGTTTTTTATGAGACACATTTTTAATTTTTAGTAAATACTCGCCTCGTGGGGACCCCCACCCTCCGTTTGGTACGCCACTGTCACGATATTGACAAATTATACCAGCCGAACTCAACAAAGTGTCTTACAATATTGTGTGTCTGTACCCGAGACAGCCGAAACTGTTTGATGGCTTGCATTCAAATTAACTTAAGGTTGATACAGTCATAACTAGAGGTAAAATCGGAATCTTAGTTTTAGTCGTAAAACTAAGGGCCAGTTTCATAGTCAGATTTAGTACGCCTCAAGTGCGGCGCTATATTAAATACAAAACGTCACCTACCTGAAATTAGATGGAATGGGCCAGTTTCATATGCGAAACTGGCCCATTCCATTTTGGTCTAGGTAGGTGTCGTCCTGTATTTAGTATCGACTCGCACTTGAGGCGTACTAAATCTGACTATGAAACTGGCCCTAAGATTAATTTTTGAAAATTTAATTTTTTTTAGGAATGACTATAGCTATTTTGTTTACAATATAAATATGATGATTTACATGATAAATAACATTGTTTACTTGTTTTTAGAAGAAAAGTTAATTTTAGGTTAGTTTTGTGTCGACAATTTAACTGTTATTGCTTGCTATGATAGAATGTATGAGAAAGTATATACGATATTGTCGTACTATTTATTTAATATGTTCCACCGTTTCGCTTTGCTGTGAGATTTCCCAGAAACATAGTAAATCCCTATTTTTAGTAGCGAGCTCTCTCTACTGCAATTCTTGTTGTATTTTAGTTTAATAGCCCCTCGCCTCAAGTCCACACCCCATTTTACTGTGCTTAGTTTTACTTTTTATTTTTATTTAGCACAGCATCTTACAACCCGTTCGGATTATACGCTTAAGTTCTAATTACGCTAATGGATTAGGAATTGGGAAGGTTGAATTTAGAGGAAGTGGACCCCCATTTGCGTGGAGGGAGAGTGAAAACCCATTTAGGAAAAACCACCCCCAGTTCACCCGACAAAGATTCGAACCTCGATCTCCCTGTCCTCAGCAGTCTAGCTCAACACGAAACTAGCACGTTAGCTTAATTACGCCAACGAGGCGGGTTGGTTTTACTTGAAATTCAGTGTATTTCTGAAACGTGAGGGTACATAATCAATGTTAGATGGCAGGAAACAATCGCCAGGAGTGAAATAGAGCATATTATAAACTATTTTAGATTCTTTTTTCATTGTGAGCGCAAGAGAAAAATCTGGATTAGAGGGTGTAAGATGGAGAAGGACAGGGGTGGCCAGTCAATATTTTCGCAGGGTAGAAATATCTGTAGCGCTGGACCTGAATGGGGATATGTGGATAGCCCGGATAGGTTCACGGAAAAATGCGTCTTTCTACACCTCTGTTTATTTAACACCACATCTTAATACCGGATAGGATTATACGCCTATATACTAATTATGCTAATGGTTAGGGATTAGGAAGGTTAAATTTAAAGGAAGTTTAACCACATTTTCGAGGAACGAATGGGAAACCATTTAGGGAAAACCACTCTCAGTATATCCGACCGAAGCGGGTCTTTTGAGTTTTACCTATATATTTAATTATGCTTATGAATTAAGGATAATAAAGGTAGAATTTTTGAGGAAATGTACCCGTAGTTACGTGTAGAGAGAGTGGTAAGCATTTTAAAAAAAAGTACCTTCAATAGACCCAACCAGGATTCGAATCCTGATCTCTCCATCATCGGAAATCCAATATAACACGAGAGCGAGGCGTTTGACCATTCGAGAAAAAGACTCTAAATGTATTTGTATTGCTCTAGAAGTTTATTCATACTATGTTATGACGTCGTGTGTTGGCTAGATTGTGCGTCTGTAGAAGAAAACACCCAACTTGCATGCTAATCCTGCGGTCAAGGGCGCACTAAAGCGCTGTAACACTATCGAGATCAATTACCATGAGCGCGGGTCGGGCGCGCGCATGCGCAGCTGCGTGTGCCGAGCCCATTCTCACAAGGCTGCTAATGTGCAGTGGCCTTGTGTGTTTTCCCGCCTTTTTACACCTGCAGCGTCATAGGCGGCTCTGCCGAGGTGCCTGTCGCTAACAGCATTGCCAACTGTAAGATCTGGTTACTACTTAAGTTATAATCACAACTTCTGTACGATCGTGTCATCTTAATTAGAATATCTCGCTAAAAAGATATCCTGCGACTCCGACGAGAAACAAAATTGTACAATAACATTCAATTTCCTTCTTCAATAAACTTAGTGTTGACCTCGGTGGTACTTCGGGGTAAAGTTCGTGTTCGATGTTCGTGAGCAAAAACCCAGCCTGCCCCTTTCACTAGACCACCAGTACAGCTCACCTAGAGACACCCTTATACTCACAGCTTCCCCTTTCACTAGACCACCAGTACAGCTCACCTAGAGACACCCTTATCCTCTCAGCTTCTCCTTTCACTAGACCACCAGTACAGCTCACTAGTCTCACTCATCTTGTCAACCTATAGTGGTGTCGAGTGGTCTAAGGCACTAGATTCACATAACACTTGGTAACCGTTGACGGAGAAGTTAGTTTTTGAATTCGGACCGTGTGCACTAAGGAAGATTTTTCTAAAAGTGATACTAACTCACTAATTCCGTTTCACTTACAAATTAAACTATCCTTGTCATCCCTACTTCTTATTTATAGGTTCGTCGAGAAATATACTCAAATACTGTATGTCTTGTAAAAATAAAGCTATTACATCACACCATAGTAGTATTGTTGTCTATAACAAATGCTAGCTAATACCCGGCTGAGCATATCTAAAGAGAGGATGGCAAACTAAATTGTACGAGTGTGAAACATTGCTACTCAAAGATGATGCCACAATGTTTCCCGAAGGGAATCGCGAAAAAAATTGACAAATTTTATAAACAAGTGCACAAATATGGCACAAAAAAAAGTTCATATATTAATCTAGTATTCTTGTCGTAAATTTCTAATAATAAGATAATTTAGGTACCTCCTTACAAGAGGCTTCATTAAAGTGTAACTCCTTAATTTAAAATCGTTCCATACCATGAGTGCTGCATAGTTTCGGTAATGTACTGTCTATCCAGCGTAGGAGTGTGGGTGACGGTTAGCAAAAGCTACCAGATCTACTCTCATATATCCATTCGCCAAACTATGTGATCTGCAAGTGCTGCTGTCACGGTTGGCAATCAAAGCTTTCACACCATACAAGTTGTTTTTAGCTATTATTTTACTTTTAACAGTTTTTATATGATTAAAACTCAAACTTATGAAAATAACGGTTTGGATGTTTTTCTTCTGGGGAAGCGGTGTTTGTGGTTCACTTAAAAATGCTTTACAGACGAGAGCTTCTGAAAGGCTTCATTCTCTTCATAAGTTAAGATGGCGAACCAGATGCAATCAGGATGTTTGATGAAAACTTTGGCTGTGTTCATGCGCACATGTGTTTACAAAATAAAAAAGTTTTATTTTGAAACTAATACATATTTTGTATTGCTCTTTCTTAAAGTTATAAAAAGACATATTTATTTTTGTGGCCAGTTATAAGATAATACAAGTGTAAATATAATACTTTTTAAATTTATTATTTCATGTACTACAATATCTCTTGTTGCTACAGCTGAGAAACAAAAAAAAATAGTTTTATTAATATGTTTTATTATTTTAATAAGCTAGTAGAAAGCCAATTATGCACTACGGTAGTACATATGGTGGTGTTATAGAAGCGTTTATCTTTTGATAGTTAATATAGTACTGGTGACCTGGTGGTCTAGGGGTAAGGTGTCAGACTTCTGTGCTGAGGGTCCGGGGTTCAATCCTCGGTCCCGGCACAGATTTATCTGATTGCCAAACCCTTCCTTCACCTCTGACAAGATGTGTATTAATCACAGCTTGTGAATGTGAGGAATGCCAGGCCTCTACCGTGGTTCGGATTCCACGTTAAACTGTAGGTCCTCCATTTCATCTCCCAATCACCCTACCATTGCACATTAGCGTACGTGCGTATAACCCGAACGGGTAGTAAGACGCGGTGCTAATAATAATAATAATAATAATAATAATAATAATATAGTACTACTAAGAATATAATAGCTGGTTCCACATAGGTTAAGATTAGTATCTTTCTATCAATACTTGCAACTAAAATCTTCTGCTAGCTGTCAGTTACCACCTGCACTGGATGGCCTGTATCTAAGGGTGCCACTCTGGTAGGAAGATTGAGAACCATGAGTGAAAATAAACCTTCTTAAGGTGCACTAGCTCATAGGTCGAACTCCTACCTCCCGTGTCGGGGTCGAGAGCGCCACCACAGGCCTATTGCTGCCAGTTAGTTCGAAGCAGAGCACCCTGTGGCCAAGATGCGCCCGATGACCTCCATATAGTGGAGACACGTGCGGACGGGACTTTCTTTGTATTGACATATTATAAAATACCTGGTCCATTTCGACACTAACATCCTGACACGGGCATGCAAGATCGAGTGATTACGCTTCGACCAGAACCACTTGGACCGCCGTGTCCATTCGTCTGCACGAGCTGACAAGAGGACGGTCAATCTCTGTGTTGGGCAGGCCAACGTCACTTTTCTGTCTCTTGGTTCTTCTGTACGAGATCTTCTGTACGAGCTGAGAAGAGGACGGTCCATCTCTGTGTTGGGCAGTCCAACGTCACTTTTCTGTCTCTTGGTTCTTCCCCACTAGCTGAGAAATAGACGGTCCATCTCTGTGTTGGGCAGTCCAACGTCACTTTTCTGTCTCTTGGTTCTTCTGTACGAGCTGACAAGAGGACGGTCCATCTCTGTGTTGGGCAGTCTAACGTGACTTTTCTGTCTTTTGGTTCTTCTGCACGAGCTGACAAGAGGACGGTCCATCTCTGTGTTGGGCAGTCCAACGTCACTTTTCTGTCTTTTGGTTCTTCTGTACGAGCTGACAAGAGGACGGTCCATCTCTGTGTTGGGCAGTCTAACGTCACTTTTCTGTCTTTTGGTTCTTCTGCACGAGCTGACAAGAGGACGGTCCATCTCTGTGTTGGGCAGTCTAACGTCACTTTTCTGTCTCTTGGTTCCTCTGTACGAGCTGACAAGAGGATGGTCCATCCCTGTGTTGGGCAGTCTAAAGCCACTTTTTCGTCTCTTGGTTCCTCTGTAAGTGCACAATCCGACGTTGTTTGTAAAGACCGACATTTTTTTTTTTGCCTCTCCACTTATCAACATGGGCTGACAGACGCTAAACGGGGACTAATTGCTACTGGAGATTTCTCCAGCCATATTTTCTATCAAATTCATTATAATGTGGAACCAGCATCACTATCTTCCAATAAAGATCTGTAATGTTCCTCAAACCCATACTGGTGTTCACTTGAAAAAAAGCGACAGGCTCGTCTTGTTTAATTTATCTGGAAGTCAGGATTCAAATGCCGGCTGGATGTAATGAGATGATTTTTCCAAATGATTTTCCACTCTCCCTCCATCCAAATGAGCTACACTCCCTCTAAGTTCTATCTTTATAATCCATACTCCATTGTTTTAAAATATGAAGGGTAGTAAAATATGGCGAACAGAAAAAAAAAACATGAAAAATTAAGCATTTGTCAAATTATGATAGTAACTCTTTGTCGATGTTGGTGACTACACCTCTTTTTGTTGTTCTTTAAAAGGTTCTTCATACAGTGAGCTTACAATAGTTTGTAGCTCATGTGTTAGTTATATAGGGTGGGGCGAAAACAATTTGACTATCTATGTGGAGGAAAGTGATGGCCAACGTGCCTGACATCTGGTGGAGCTCACCCGAATGAAATAATATTCAAAAAGTGAGAAAGTGTGGTATATAGTTTGCTTTTATTTAGCTATTCAATATTTACTTTTCTATTAAAGTGTTAATTTTCAAGTTACTAATCGTCTAGTTATTCTTTCGGCCCCACCCTGTAGTAAGAAGAAGATCAGAAGACCAATATCTGAAAGTCCCATAAGTTACTGAAACTATTATTTAAACGTCAAGTTATGATAACTGTTGCTGTGTCATTAGGCACGTGGACTAAATACCAGGCTCATTATTTTGGTTTGTCGGTAATGGGAAGATTAGGGTTCGAATACCGACCAGGTGTACTGAGGATGTTTATTTCTAAAATGGTTTCTTCTCTCCCTCCACACAAACGCGGCTACATTTTCTCTAAATCCTACCTTCGTTATTATTTCAAGCCACTGGCGTGATTAAAATAGAGCCTACGACTTACGTTACACGTATAGCCACCAAGTGTGGCAAGACGTGAAAAAAGTCATATGAATAATATATTAAATTGTTATCAATGCTTACTACAAAATAAGTTTGTACTTCTTAAGGTTGGGTGCTAGTGAGCGCGAATTTAGTGCGCTTATTTTGCAGTTTTTATAGCATAAACATTTTTTGAACAAAATAAATAAAAATTTTCTTCTATAGAAACATATAGTTTAGTTTTCTGCACGTGCTAATCTCAACAGTTTTTGAATATCTGGCATGAGCGTGGTGGCATTTGGTGGCAAACTTTTTAAATGAAGAGAAAAAGTTGTCATTAAATTCCAGGACACACCTGACAGTAATTCTAGGACTGTTGAGATTAGCACGTGCAGAAAACTAAACTATATGTTTCTATAGAAGAGAAATTTGATTTATTTTGTTCAAAAAATGTTTATGATATAAAAACTTCAAAAATACTTCCCTAAGCTCAAGCTCACGCTCACTAGCACCCCATCTTAAAAGATTATTCCCATCGTTTTTTAACTATAGCTTTGTCCAGAACGTGCAAACTGAGACAATCAAATAAAATTAATAAAGCAATGTACTCGTAACTTTGTTATTTATTTTTCTTGACTAGCAGTTTATTGTTTGTGTCGACGTGTAAACCATTTGGTTAGCTGGTTTACAAGCTCATTGTCTGGTTCACATACGACAGTAGATTACGACAAGGCCGTATGCGTTAGTCTCGGGTTTCACGCTCTAGCCATCATATCCACCATTCAGCAGAAAAACAAAGTGATAAATAACAGTCCGCCATGCGTGCCACGCACATCATACCAGCCAAGTTGCGAGTGCGTGTCTCTACAAAAGGCTTTGAATTTCACAGAGAAACTTTCCTTTAACTTTTTCCGAAATTATTTCAACCTATTTAAATGGATCAAATGAAAGAGAATAAATATATCCCAAGTTCTAAAGTTTCCACTTAATTTTAATTTCTCCTAAGGACGTTAACACCAGCAACGTTATCAAACCCACTTAGGTGGCCGTATGGTCTAAGGTGTCACTATCGCAATAGTCCTAACTGTTGATGATGGGGAGATCGTGGTTCGATCCCGGTTGGGTGTACTGAGGGTGGTTTTTCTCTAAACTGCTTCCCACTCTCTCTCCACGCAAATGCGGGCTCACTTCCTCTAAATTAAACCTTCCTAATCCCTAGCATATTAGTATGATTATTACATAAGCGAATAACCCGACCGGTTATTAAGAACCTTATTCGACAATTCATACACCAAGACATGCTTTATATAAACCGGTAATTTTTGGGGGAAGGTGTCAATTTTGGCATTCAAAATAATTAACTAGTATGCATCCGAATCGGTGCGCATGCAGACTAGAGTGTCAGTTTCATTTGGTTTATTTTGCTGGTGACGAGAAGGTCGATGTTTGAATCTCAGTCAGGGTCACTGGAGGTGGTTTACCATATGTGATTTATCACTGTGGTTTTCTCATCTCCTCTATAAGTTAATGAAGGTACACTTCCTACAAACTACCATCCTCTTCCTTATACCATTGATCCAAACCCCGACCTCTCCATCACTCGAAAATCAGCCAAAATGAGCTTGGAATTTTGACCACTCGGCCACCTATGCACGTTTAAATTTAGAAACAATAGTGAAAAAAATAAAAAATAACGTATTTGACAAATCTTGTTTTAAATTTAATGCACAATAGATCAATTTTCTTTGAGCGTTTTTAGATTAAAATGCTAAGATTCAGTGCATTAAGGGCAGCATCTATAAACGCGTTAAGACGCTTTGCAGATGTCTAGAAATCCCACGTTATTTAATATACTATAGATTAACACTTCCAAGAACTTCTGCGTGGTCTATTTTCATATTTTCTTATAAAAAGAATTCTTTCAAGAAACGTCAAAAATGTCAAGTTGCCACTGAAGCAGTCTGCTTAGTTTCAACTGTGAGCCATGGAGCTCTAAGGAAACGGGAAACGTTTAAAGTAGGGTTAGACATCGAACATCGATTTTATCAAAACATCGATGTTGAAGGTTTGTTGTTCGATGTTTTTCACCATCGAAGTTTGTTGATCGATTAATTTTAACAATCAAAGTTAAAGGTTCAATGTTTTTATGGCCAAAAATTTTCAACAATCGATGTTTTACGACGATATAAGAGACACCAGTATATTTGTACTTTATATAGACCTACATGCATAAGTGGTTTAAAGTCAAGTTGTGGTTTTTCTAATTATTGATCTGAAACTATACATTAATACGTTTATTTGACAAATAATATTATTTTAAGATGTGTATTTATGAATGTTATGAATACAATTTTCTTTGAATTTATGTTTAAGCTTATGATTAATTTATTAAATATGCACCTCAGATACTTAATAGATTTGAAAAAATATTGCCAATGTTTTTGTTAAAATATCGTTGTTTGTTGTTCTATAATATCGATGCTTTGCTAACGATGTTTTCTCTACATCGATGTTACAGTATTGACGAAGACATCGATGTTTTTCATTTGGTGTCCATCCCTAGTTTAACAAGTGCAACTGAATTGCAAGAAAACTAATCCGTGCTCTGTAATCCCCCAATCGAACTGCGGGATAAAAATTTCAGGTCATGTCTTGAGCCCTAATCTTACACTGAGCCGCAGAATGTAAAAAAAGCTAATCAATTGTGTTCATTGTACATTTTTATTATTAGGCCTAAAGAAATTATATTTTCCATAAAACATGATTTTTTAAATCACAGGTTGTATTTATCTAATCACAGGAATTTAACTTATAAACATAAAATTATTACTTAACATAAAACTATTACTGAACTAAAATTATTACTAAATTTATAAGCTACACATTTAATGAAATTGTATTGGTATCGATATATCTTTGATTTGCGTCATATTGCAAAAATGTTTGATTTATTAACTTTTTTTGGTTTAAAATGTATTTTCTTAGTATAATTTTTACTACATTTCGAGGGAAAATACTCTTATGTATTAGTAGTGCATGCAAGTGCCTAAATTTCTCCGCCCACACTTCTGGTGTAAATAGTGAATTGCCATCGATGTACATAGTACAGTGCGTCGTTACCAAATAGTCCACAAAGCCTCGGATTCTTCAGTCGCCTGGCATGTTCCTCGTGAAATCATCAATAATAAAATCTCCCACTTCTTGGGGGGACAAAAAAGAATGTCCTAAGATATTTACTAGCTATTGGCCAGAGCTTGATTTATCCTCCTTATACTTAGTGCTTAGCCTAAGCTGCTGAATTTTACTCCAACTAAAAGAGAAACATTGATTAATTAATATTAGTATTTTTTTAAATGTTAATAAATCAGACTTATCAAGATTAACGAGATGGAATCTGCATCCAACTATCGTAGCATTCGGGAAGACTTGTTCTACGACCATATGAATTCCTTGTTCAAAATCCTTTTATATTTAAGCTAGATCAAAGCAGTGCCCAAAGTCATCCGATATATCTTTTAAAGGAATGAAAATTCCTTAACAAAAGTTTGTGTGGACTTCTTTTTTATCAGACAAAAAGCGACAAGAATGTAGATGTCACCAACATATTCATGTATATGCAAAGATTTAGGACGATAACTAAATGTACCATCTAAAAAAAGGTGATTTGTTTACACATGAATTCAATATTGCTTTTCAAGACTCTTTTTTTATTCACCAAAAGAAATGATTCAACCTTCGCTGTCATAATACTTAACAAACCGCCTCGGTGGCGTGGTTAGCTAACGCTCTAGTTTCGTGTTGAGCTCGACTGCCGAGGACGGGGAGATCGAGGTTCGAATCTCGGTCGGGTGAACTGGGGGTGGTTTTTCCTAAATGTTTTTCCACTCTGCCTCCACGTAAATGCGGGTTCACTTCCTCTAAATGCAATCTTCCCAATTCCTAACTCATTAGCGTAATTAGTACTTAAGCGTATAATCCGAACGGGTAGTAAGATGTGATGCTAATTTTTTTTAACGAGTTTGACAGATGCATCTCCTCAGTTGATCTTAACAGTTTCGGATAGCTTTTTTTTAAACGTAAGTGTGATTTAGGTTGTTTCTTATGTAACATAAGCCTCTTGATGTGATCGTATTCAGAACAACGTTTTGGGCTGAAACTGAAATTTCTTGATGTATCATTATTTTGATGGTTTTTCCGACAGTTCACCTTACGCCTTTCTTTCCACAGAATTGTTGATAGTTTCTCTGTTTGTCAGTGCCTCAGTGAACTCGTGAATGGGAGTTTATTTGGTTTGTGTAAAAATAAGCTCCTCTCTTGGCGTGTACAACTTTACCGTACAACCTCTGTCTGTGCAGCACCATAGCACTTCAGCATCCCTCTTCAGCTCCTGTAAACGTCGAAACTTATAGTTTTGAAAAGTTAACCATGATTTTCCTTGTTCGCTCAACTTGTGATTCAGCTCCATGTTTCGAATCGGATATAGGCCACCTAAATATATATAAATAAATAAAAAAAACTTACAAATCTAGTTAAATTTGAAACGCCAGATTATTATTATTAAATGCTTATTAATTTTCGTTCTAAAAAAAATTTACCAAGCTACTTGAACTGCAACGCTATACAAGATGAACACTTTGAAAACAATCACGAACAGCTTTGAATTGTTTCTGTATTAAAGATGTTATCGAATCCAAGATGAATATATAACTGAAGTAAAGTTGCAATTAAATGCCCTAAGTTTGGCCTTGACCCAACAAATGAGGCTAGGATCTACTTGACGAGTTTCTACAGTTCACTGGTGACGCTACCTAGATAACTGCTAACAGGTATAATATAGTTTACAATTAAAGTGCGTTCCAACTCACATGCACATGTCTTAAGCAAAAGTCAAAAATCAGTAGGAACCTACCTTAACTCGACAATATGTTGAGCACATGCTTCCCCGGTAGATCCGGGTTAACTCGTACCAAACATGGTTAGCGCTTCTACCTGAGTTATGAAGGTAGGGAGAGTCAGACCCAAGTTCCAGGAACTCTACCATGCAAGGCTTCACAACACTGATTAACTTTCGAAATGCAATTCCGCAAATTTAGGTGAGCGATTAGCATGACTGACTCTGATCCCGAGAGACTAGGGGAGGTATGTTCAAGTGTGAGATAGAACATTTAAAATATATTTTTACTGGTAATTTTTTTAATTAAATATAACGGATTCCCTGGTTTTAAATCTATACTCTAGTTTAATTTCTCCCAAGGAAGTTCTTACCAGAAACATTATCAAATGAATTACAGTAAATCAATAACAAGGATTCCAGTTCTATTCTCAGACTCACGTGTCTACTACAGCGCTTGGTGGTTGAATGTGTCACTAAAGTCGGGGTTCCCCGATTTGTTGTGGAATGTTATAATCAAAGACTTTACGAATACATCACATATTCTTTGGATTCAATGATCAGACATTTTCACCTTAAAATTTTCATCTTTAGTGGTATGCAAGAACGAGACCGTTGTTTGAAGGCTATTCTAGTGTCATTGGTGTTCTATTATCTAACCTTAAGGGTCCGGCCAGACTGACAAGCGTGCGAGCGAGCGAGCGCGTGATTAGCAGATAGCTCTCATCAGTGAACTGAGGGGGGGGGTTAACAAGTGATTTATTGGTGTGGTTTTCTCGTCCTCTTTCCACACTAATGGCGATTCTTATTTGTAAAGGCTTACTTTGATAATATTGAAGTATTTTAACATATCAGTTTTACATACACACATATATATATGTATACATATATATATATACATATAAATATACACACATATATGTATGGTTTATGATCTTACCAATTAAATTAGGCCGTTAGTAGCAAGTGGTAATAAAAATGTCAAAATGAGAAGTTTTCTTGGCACTCAATGAAACAACATACAATAATATTGCCTAGCGCCTGTAAACTAGACTGTACCGGGTAGAGCGCGCGCGCTNATCTTTCAAGCGTGCGCGCTCAGTCGCTCGCTCACGCGCTCCACTCTGGCCACCTCTCATTACAACCAATGTGTTCTATTTTATATTTTAGTCGCTCGCTCAGTCTGGCCGCCCCCTAATAACTCGTAATTTAAGCTCCACTCACGCTATAACATCAATTTTTGGTCGGTTCTCTTTACAGGTTAGTTTCGCTACCCAGACTACACCAACACTACACCACAAACAATACTCAGCCTCGGTGTTGTACACCCCTATAGAGGTTTGATCCCGCACCGGGAATAGTTCTTCTTCCACAGTGTGTCGGTTTACCTTCTTCCCTCCAGCCCAATGCTGGTGTAGTTCCCTAAGGCCGGTGTTATAACATGCGTTTTGACGGGATTGCCTCAACGAGTCACATTTTCCCGGTGGAAAGGATAGTTCATCCCGCCAGTTCATCCTAGAACAGTAGGTCAAAATAGTGATAAATAATGTTTTCCAATGAAAATTAGTTGTGATCTTCAAGTTGAAGGATTTATTGAAAGACCCAGTAGTACGTAAACATTGGAATCATCCTTTCCAGACAGAACAAGAGTAAACCGAAAATTTTATTACGTTTTACGGCAATATTCGATAACGTGAAATAATTTTTTTTTTTAGGTACTACCGCTTGTCAACAAATTCATTTGATGAATTGTTCAACATAATGTGCCCGCACATAACCAAACAGAACACAACATTTAGGAGCGCAATAAGTTCAGAGGAAAGATTGACCATTACATTATTTGTCGATATCGAACAGAAGCAAGGAAACGGACGGGCATAACCCGTACAGTGTGACCACCTGCACTTGAAAGAATGTGTCATTGCTGCTATCCGGTGGTTCTGCTATCCCGCCACGCTGCAGTACGATACGGCAGCACCGCAGTTGTGTAACAACTCTAATTTAAAACAATGTGTTCCTACATTGCGGTCGAATTGGACCGGTTTTGCCGGACCGGCAAAAAGGCATAGTGTGACACCGGCCTAAAGGGCTACCTCAACCTGAGTTTTACGCTCCTGATGAATAATCAGTACTACCGTTAGAAAGTACGGCCAATCAAACCGATTACGTCTTTTTCTTCTCTTGGAGAATCTATTTTATTAATCTGCTGGATGTGCTTTTCTGTGCACAAGATAGTTGATTCACACAACCTAGTCAATTGGTGGGATGCGAACCACATCTGTACAGCTGAGGCTCATTCAATGACCCACTCAGATACATCAATCAGTCCAATAATACTAACACGGTCAATACCATAACTTAAATACTATAAACATATCAACTAGCATTGCTATGCTCATACAATGGTGTGGGAAATGCTATCATTAAACATTTACACTCAAACAAAAGTATTGATTGGGGTTTAAATCCCGGTCGGGTGTACTGAAGGGGTTTTTACATAATGGTTTTATACCCTTCCTCCACGAAAATGCGGGCACTCTTCTTCTAAATTTAACCTTCCTTATAAGGTGACCTGGTGGTCTAGGGGTAAGGTGTCAGACTTATGTGGTGAGGGTCCGGGGTTCAATCCTCGGTCCGGGCACAGATTTATCAGATTGCCAAACCCTTCCTTCATCTCTGACAAGACGTGTATTAATCACAACTTGTGAATGTGTGGAATGCCAGGCCTCCACCGTGGTTCGGATCCCACATTAAAATGTAGGTCCTCCATTTCATCTCACAATCACCCTACCATTTTACATTAGCGTAAGTGCGTATAACCCGAACGGGTAGTAAGACGCGGTGCTAATAATAATAATAATAATAATAATAATAATAATAACCTTCCTTATCTCTAACTAATTAGCGCAATTAGTATATTTGCGTATAACCTGAACAGGTAGTAATACTCAGTGACCCAGCTCAATGGCATAGTTGGCTAACGCGCTAGTTTCGTGTAGAGCTAGACTGCCGAGGACGGGAGATCAAGGTTCAAATCTCGGTCGGGTGAACTGGGGGTGGTTTTGCCTTAATGGTTTTCCACTCTCTCTCTCTCTCCACGCAAATTCGGGATCACTTCCTCTACATTCAACCCTCCCAATTCCTAAGCTATTAGCATAATTAGTACTTAAGCGTATAACCCGAACGAGTAGTAAGACGCGGTGCTAAATAAAAAAATAAAACCGCAATGCTGGAAAAAAAAAGTGTATGTTCATGCGATGTCGTGACACACGTACACAAAGAATATTATTTTACTCATGTATTGTTTAGGCACGTATACACTGAACACCTGGCAAAGGCTAGCTTGCAGCCTGTTTTGTGAATGAAAAGTTCCACTGCCCGCGAGCTGGAGCTTGTGAAGGCCATCGTTTGTTATTGGCTTCTAGCTGCCAGACCTTTCGTATGAATGTACTGGCGGCGAATCAATGGCCAAGGTTCATGCGCACTAGATTGAATTAGCACATGCGTGTTCGTGTCCAGCTTAGGAATGAATACAAAATTGCAGATTTAATGTTTCCTTGTAAATATTCCGGGAAATAAATGAAATCACTCTTGTTTTTTTTTTTCCTATTCTCTTTCCAGGAAAAAAGGTAGTGCATTACCTTACAAAAGATCTCATCGTTTAGTTCCCTTGGTTTGGTACGATAACGTTCCCCAGGAGTGTTTTGTATGCCTCGCAGCTCCTTAAGGTGGGGTGCTAGTGAGCGCGAGTTTAGTGCATTAATTTTGCAGGTTTTATGGCATAAACATTTTTTTGCCAAAATAAATCAAATATTTCTTCTATAGAAACATAAAGTTTAGTTTTCTGCACGTGATAATCTCAACAGTTCTTAAATATATCTGTCATGAGCATAGCGGCATTTGGTGACAAACTTTTTAAATAAAGAGAAAAAGTTGTCAATAAATTCCAGGACACCTTTGACAGATATTCAAGAACTGTTGAGATTATCATGTGCAGAAAACTAAACTCTATGTTTCTATAGAAGAAATGTTTGATTTATTTTGACAAAAAATGTTTATGCTATAAAAACTTAAAAAATACTGTCCTAAGCTCACGCTTACTAGCACTCCATCTTAATGTCCACACCTCTTGACGTCTTATCGCGACTGGTGATCTATTCCTGACCACGATGTTAAACTTCTGAACATTGTACTCTTATTGCAGATAAACTGTCAACAGCAAACATGAGGTCTGCATTCACAATTACTTCATCCTAGTGCCAGCGAACCAACGTCTCATGTGGATGTTTACTCAAATAGAGAGTAGCTTTTCTAGGGTTGACATATAGGCCTTTATTGAGCATGAGAAATCGGGACATTTGGCTGGATTTTCTTTTTTTTTTCTTTTTGGGTGTGTGGCAAAATGAGATACAGCCACAATCATGAAATTTGAATAACATACTGCATTTTATTATACTACAAAATTATAGAAATGAAACATTATATACTACACAGGCACAACTCTATTTTTTTACATTATTTACCTTACAATAATTTATCTCTAATACTAATTATTACAAATATTAATTATTATTATTAAAAATGCATTAGATAATAAAAAACATTTCTAATACTAGTATTATTGTTTTAACACTAATTATTAATACTTATTAATACATTATGCTAGGAATGATTTATTCGGTAGGCACAGACCAAAAATCGGGATTTTCCTTGGATTTTTTAAATTTCTGGTGGGACGCTTTTCGAAGTATATATAAAATCGGGACAGTCCCGATTTTTCGGGGCGTATAGCAACCCTGGGTCTACATTATTATATTTTGTCTACGCAAGTAAACACACCGATCCAATTATTAAACAAATAAAGGTTTACACTAAATTTTGAATATGGTACAAATATTTAGGCCTACCTACAGGACAGTCGAGTTGGAGAGAAGTGGCTGGAAGTCAGAGTTATTTGTAAATTGGGAAATTACCAGTGGCGCAGGAACGTTTTTATTTGGGGGGGTAAAAATAACCATGTGATCTTATAGGGGATAACATTTTTGAGATTAAAAAAAGAACAGGAAAATGTAATACAGCTGTGCCTCACACTACGCGAGTGATTGGTTCTGATAAATAATCGCGTAACACGAAGACGCAAGTGAAATGATTTTAACATGGGTGATATTGGGATTACTCCAAAGGAAATAAAAACCCTAAACTGGTAAATGAATGACATTTTTTAAATTTATATAACTTGTACATTAGGTGGCCTACACCTATTGTCAATCTTCAATCCCCTGAAATTTGTAAACAAACATAATTTTTAATCAATGTATCTAATTAATACAATGCTACAGGTACACTTACTGTTAAGCTTCAATCGCATGATAAAATAACTGGATTTGGCAAATCTGGATTATCACTCTCTTGCTCTTGACGGTAGGCTTTTGCTCTCTTGGCGGCCCTTGGATGGGAAGCTCTTTATCTCTTGAAGGTCCTGGGACGGTAAGCTCTTGCTCTCTTGACGGCCCTTGGACGGTAAGCTCTTGCTGGCATGAAGGTCCTAGGATGGTAGGCTCTTGCTTTCTTGAAGGCCCTGGGATGATAGGCTCTTGCTTTCTTGAAGGCCCTGGGATGGTAGACTCTTGCTCTCTTGAAGGCCCTGGGATAGTAGACTCTTTCTCTCTTGAAGGCCCTGGGATGGTAGACTCTTGTTCTCTTGCAGGCCCTGGCATGGTAGATTCTTGCTCTCTTGAAGGCCCTGGGACGGTAGACTCTTGCTCTCTTGAAGGCCCTGGAATGGTAAGCTTTTGCTGTTGTGAAGGCCCTGGGTCTTTAGACTGACGATTTTCAATTTATTTGATGAAATGGTAATACTCAACTGACGGGCAGCATTTTCCCTCTCTCTCCATAGAGTTATTTGTAGCAAGCCAAAGAACTCTGGATCTCTCTGGCAACTTTGGCGCTTCTATCCATGTTACGGTCATTCTCTTCAATGATTCTAACTACACTGTCAATGTACTTAAATAATTCAGCAAATTGTTTTGTTGAAAGTTTGATAGGCTCAACAACATAAGGCTCTTCCTCTTCATTATTTATGCCATTCTCCATTTCTAGAAGATCTTCATTGGTGAGTTCTATTGAGTGGGATTGGAACAATTCACCCACATTTTCCTGGTCTACGTCCTCAAATACAACCTCTTGCTATGTCAACGATGTCATGTCTTGAATTGGAAAGCTCGTGGTCAGGATCTAAATCATGAGAATCAGAAACTTCAGGCCAAACATTTTTCCAAACTCTTTCATAAAGGACTATTTAACTTCTGACCATGCATATCCAATGTTGTCAATACCACCCCCTTAACACCAAACTGTACAGTAAAGATCAACACTTTCACTGGAATGAGTGTACACAAGGTCACACCACCACTGCACAGGATGACTGCGAAATTCCAGCTGACCATGCACTATTTTTGTATTTCTTTGAATCGTGTTATAGCGAAAACGCGTAACGTGATATCACGTATAACGAGGGATACCTTTATTTAATAGTCCCATTGTGCATTTTTCTCATTTATTTTAGTCATTCCAAACATTAGAATCAATACACACAAAACATATTAAGAAAAATTTTATCTGATGCAGCTCAACTAAAAATTATGAAACACTGATAATTAAAGTAGATTTCCATATACATTTGCCCTATATTTGTTACTAGCTAAAAAACCACTAACCAGTTTTGCAATTTCAATTTTGTTGAGCCTCTCAGGTGATTTAGTGTACATTGCCTCATCGTGGATCGAAGATAGTTTTTAATAGATCCAAGCATTGAAAAACTTCTTTCTGCAGCAGCTGATGTAGCTGGTATCACTATCAGAGTTTTCAAAATCTCTTCAATGTATGCTCCAAGCACATTTTATTTTTACTATGTTAACATAGTATCTTGCCTCAATAAGATGTTTACATTATCTAAACGTTTACTATATTATTTTAGGGGGGTAAAAATGATACTTTTTACCCCCCTCAATTTTTAGGGTGGGTAAAATTTACCCCCGTACCCCCTAGTTCCTGCGCCACTGGAAATTACTGACACACCAATCGAGGTTTACACGTGTAAATACAACTAGTTGGAACATCAAGTTAGCGAGACAACTATTGGTGCCAACATATTTGAGTATTCAAATTTATATAAGTATACATTTTTAATTTATGCCACAAGAGATTTGTCAGCTAGACATTCCTGGTCTTCTACTGGTCGTGGCGGATATGTAACCATCTCCTGAGATTGGGACATCATGTATACCTCAGTTTTAGCTTTTGTGGTGCTGACTGACAGCTCACAGCTGACTTCTGACGGCTTTGAAAAGCTACCAGACCAAATTATGTATCCCTACGCCGAACCATATGATCTGCAAAAAACATGTCTTTAGCAGTTGTCACTTCTGACAGTCAACATTTAGGTACATACCTAAATTTTGGCTGTCAGAAGTCAGCTGTGAACTGTCAGTCAGCACCAAAGAAGCCATGGGGCTACTGTAGGTGAGGATACATCACCACAATGAGATGATGTTGTGCCAGTAGAAGACTTAAGCCTAACTTAAGCATAAACCAGACCAAGGCAAACATAGGAACAACTCCCCTTCGATAAAAACCTATGGCACCACTGGGAATTGAACCTGGAAACTCTATATTATTAGCAAGTAATGCTGATCACTAGAACAAGAAGATAGCCACTCGTACATTCATGCAAACAGAACGCTCGTCATGAAAATTCTCTAATTTTCATGCATATTGAGGTTTACACTGTCAAGTAAACATACCAATAATGATGGATGGTTGTCAACGACAAAACATAGCAGTGTGATCGGGGCTAATGTTTTTATAAACCACTAACCACCGCAAACATGGCGTATGCATGCGGTAAAGGAAAAAGAGCGTTCAGAAAGTGAAATTTAATTTTGGTGCACTGCGATGATCTTCCCGTTCGGGATATTCACACATCTTCTCTTTGAAAAAGGACGAAGAAGTTATAGTTTAGAACAAATGTGCTTGTATTCGCAGTTAGGGAGAATTGTAGATCATTTAGAATAAAACGCCCTGAGTAGACTTGAATGAGATTTGAACTCCGAACTCCCGTTGCCAGCCACCACACTAGACGATAGGTTAACGTCCTCACCCGTGTGCCCACCGATGCGGGTAGGGTGAACACTAAAATATACCCAAATATATATTATATTTAATAACATCTTGGACTGCTGTCGATGATGAAGTACGAACGAAGCCGCGAGTGCGGCCACGTGCGCGGTTAAACGGAGCCAAGCGATTCGCAAGCAGGCCCACTTGACCTCTAGATGGAGCCGTCCAAACAATCTCAGGACATCTCCCTCCCCCCCCCCTCTCTTCATCGCCCCTTTCTTTAAACTGATTTACTTCTCCCAGTCGAGGCCTTTCATAAATACAAATCATCTTCAATTATGCCTTTCCTTCCACGTTCTGCCCTGTAGAGATCTATCTATTCTTTCCACAAACAATTTGTTGATGTTATCATATTTAATCTACTTCTTGTGGGTCTTGGAGCAGTACGCCAGCCAGAAGGGATTGATAAAAAGGCTACAAACTGGCGTTGACCGGTGATTAGTTTTGAAAGGTCGTCTAGTTTGGGCGCATGTCTAGAAAACAGTGGTGCTTTGAGGCTGCCTGCTCTGCCTTTTTCATAAGTATTATTGGTAGTTAAGTATATATATATATATATACCAAGAAGTAGCCAGTTGAACGATTGTTTTTGATTAATAGCGGATGCCTAGCGTTTCCCAACTCTAGTAAATAATCATTTGACAGTCATTAAACATCTTATTTTCTCTTTCTCTCTCCGCCCAGCCCACATATAACCTTGAAGAACAGGATGAATATAAAATATTGTGGCCCATAGGGTTGATTATAAAAGACTGCTGGGTAGCCACAGTCAAGAGCCCCCTCCCCCCCCAAACTCATATTGGGCTTCTAGGATTCCCAAAATGTTGATATACGATTTTCTCAAATTAAAATGTAGATCCGTATATCAAGAGTGTAACATCAAACATTAAATGACTACATATCATGAGAATGTTAGTAGTTTTTATTTGTATCACATCTGAATACTCTTACATTTTGTGCATAAAATAAATTGCAAAGTTTTATCTCAATTGACTCGCCTTTTCTTAGATCTATTAGCATGATCTTGATTTGTGGCTATGTAATGCATCAAGTTCATTCGTGCATAAGAATTGGCCCAATATTCCATAAAAAAACATGTCTGTGCACGCATATATTGTGACTTTTTCTTCCCGTCAACCACTTCAATGTACAGTACTTTCGAGCTCTGAGATGTAGAACTAATTTTAAATTTATATACATACTTTTGTCAGTCCACGCTCTTGGATAATTGAGTAGGCAGGAAAGGGAGGGAGTAAGTACAGTAGGATCACCATGAGAAGACCCCTTTAGATCCTGAGTAGGAGAGGAAGGAAGCAGCTATAGTTGGATCAGCATGAGAAGACCCTTTAGATCCTGAGTAGGAGAGGAAGGAAGCAGCTATAGTCGGTCACCATGAGAAGACCCCTTTAGATCCTGAATAGGAGAGGAAGGAAGCAGCTATAGTTGGATCACCATGAGAAGATCCCTTTAGATCCTGAGTAGGAGAGGAAGGAAGCAGCTATAGTCGGATCACCATGAGAAGACCCTTTATATCCTGAGTAGAAGAGGAAGGAAGCAGCTATAGTCGGTCACCATGAGAAGACCCCTTTAGATCCTGAGTAGGAGAGGAAGGAAGCAGCTATAGTCGGATCACCATGAGAAGACCCCTTTAGATCCTGAGTAGGAGAGGAAGGAAGCAGCTATAGTCGGATCACCATGAGAAGACCCCTTTAGATCCTGAGTAGGAGAGGAAGGAAGCAGCTATAGTCGGATCACCATGAGAAGACCCCTTTAGATCCTGAGTAGGAGAGGAAGGAAGCAGCTATAGTCGGATCACCATGAGAAGACCCCTTTAGATCCTGAGTAGGAGAGGAAGGAAGCAGCTATAGTCGGATCACCATGAGAAGACCCCTTTAGATCCTGAGTAGGAGAGGAAGGAAGCAGCTATAGTCGGATCACCATGAGAAGACCCCTTTAGATCCTGAGTAGGAGAGGAAGGAAGCAGCTATAGTCGGATCACCATGAGAAGACCCCTTTAGATCCTGAGTAGGAGAGGAAGGAAGCAGCTATAGTCGGATCACCATGAGAAGATCCCTTTAGATCCTGAGTAGGAGAGGAAGGAAGCAGCTATAGTCGGATCACCATGAGAAGACCCTTTATATCCTGAGTAGAAGAGGAAGGAAGCAGCTATAGTCGGTCACCATGAGAAGACCCCTTTAGATCCTGAGTAGAAGAGGAAGGAAGCAGCTATAGTCGGATCACCATGAGAAGATCCCTTTAGATCCTGAGTAGAAGAGGAAGGAAGCAGCTATAGTCGGATCACCATGAGAAGACCCTTTAGATCCTGAGTAGGAGAGGAAGGAAGCAGCTATAGTCGGATCACCATGAGAAGATCCCTTTAGATCCTGAGTAGAAGAGGAAGGAAGCAGCTATAGTCGGATCGATCTGGCAAGACCTCTTGAGAGCAGTGGCTACTTGCGAATCCCTTTAATGAAAATGCCGAATCTCGTGAACTCCTTCCTTTATAATAAATAGTTTACAAGGATTTGTATCCGGTTATATCCACGTTCTACTACCTATCAAGGATATCAGCATTTAATTTTACTTGTAGGTTAGGGTTGAAGATATAATATAGAGGATGTGTACCCGCATTAGTTTAGAGAGAGACCGGGAAGCCCTTGTAAGAAATCTGAGTCCTCCCGGCCCGAATTCGGACCCCCAAACTCCCCACTACCGGCAACCCATACAAGACGAGACTGACTCCTTTGTTCCCTTCACGAGATTACAAATAATTTTAAACAGTTTTCAAATACATTTATTTTTCTCCCTTATATTTTTTACAGTCAATGAACTCGCTAGCCACTCTCTTGTTTTTGTTTTTTACTGCCCATGAAAAGTCAAAAGACCTTTCTATGACGTCACTCCCTTTATTCCTACCTTGAAAAATATGTTGCTTGTTAAAAAAAAATAAAAAAATTAAGGACGAATGTTGTTTACCGTCTTTGCTAGTCAAAACAAAAATAACGCTTTCATGTAATAATTTTTATTGTAAGTAGAGAACAAGAGAGTGTACACAAAATAAAAGAAATACAAATAAAAAGTCATGTTGTAATAAAAGAAATGGGTGACAGGTGACAGCGGAAAGGGAAGGGGTTGAAGGGGGTGAGTATGTGTGTGTGTGTGTGTGTGTGTGTGACCTTGCGAAGGACACGTACGTCCATGACGGTCGTTCATGAGCCGTATAGAGAAGAGCGCGCGCCACGCCTACCATATCCTGCGTGGCAGTTGGGGACATGTGTGAGGGGGAAGCTGGGGATAAAAACAAACTAAGTCACAACACAACCTCAATTAAAAAAAAAAATTATATATAGTAATTTCAATTTCAACAATACTGGCACCTGTAAGGGTGGGCCACACGGCTAAGTGTCAAGCTTGTCTAGTCTGGTTTACTGCGGTCAGGGATCGAATCCTGGCCAGGCATAGTAAATGGATTTCCCTTCTACTCAACCTTCAAGCAAACGTGGGTACATTTGACTAAATTCAACCTTGCCCATTTGTATTATTATTTGGATAGTCCAGGCTAGTAGTAAGATGTAATGCACACACAATTCCTACACATATCAATAAATAGTGTTTATAGTTGTGTCAACGTAGACCTTGACCACACACACTCATACATACACACACTCATACATACACACACTGATATACACACACTCATACATACACACACTGATATACACACACTCATACATACACACACAGTGGCAAATAGTCATTTCTTTAAAATAATATATCAGTACGCTCAACACAAGTGGTAGGAATGAGGAAGGTACAGTCTGATTTGGATAAGAGATAACTTTTTTTTAAGTTAGAAAAGACCCACTTTGATGGCCGCATGGTCTAAGACGCTACTATTGCAGTATATTAGTCTGCCGAAGACGGGGAGTGCAGGGTTCGATCCCGGTCAGGTGTACTGAGGGTGGTTTTTCCTAAATGGTTTACCACTTTATCTCCACACAAATCCGAGTACACTTCCTCTAAATTCAACCTTCATCATCCATAACCCATTAGCGTAATTAGTACATAAGCATATAGGCTGATTGGGCAATAAGAAGTTGTGCTAAAAAATGTTAGTAGAATTTCTAAACAATTTTTAAATATTTATGCATTAAGCTATGCAATCGGCTTATATTATTTTTGATTGAAAATATTATTCTATGATATAATAACTAATAATGATAAAGTAAAATTCTATCAATGTAAGTAGCTGGGTGGACCAGATAGAACAGCGCTCTGATTGGCTTAAAGCTGGTCAATAACGTGAAATCCGAACCACGATGGAGGCCTGGCATTCCTCACATGAGAAAATTAAATGATATTTTCTGTTGTTATAAGTGGCTCGAGGAATAAAACTGCGGTTTTAACTTTATCCTTGGGTAGCAAGCTACCATCACAATGCATTGTATACTTGCATCGACGGTCGCATGGTCTAAGGCGTCACTAGACGGCCGGTGATCAACGTTTGAAGCAAATGCGGGTACACATTCTACCTGGTCGACCGGCAAAATGGTGGGGGTGCAGGAAGTACGACCGTTCTAACATACATTAGCTTAGGGGGTGGTTAATCATCCCCATTGCTGATACCTACATCCACGCATGTCGACAGACGATACCATACAACCAATTTTAGTGGACTTTTGAGGTGGGGGATAGAGGCCCCTAACTGAGCATTCCAATGCCATAGCTGTGTCAATGCTTGCGGGAAAAAAACCCTTACCACATAGGGATTACGACATCATTCAAGGTCGTGATCTATTCTTGTCTTGTCGAGGCACCAAACTGGCGCCAGGTTGCGACACCGGGAAATCCCATTACTACATAGGGGTGGGGGAGAGGTTTCGACACCGATGAGGGGGAAGGGGGTGGGTGGATTACGACATCATTCAAGGTCGTGATCTATTTTTGTCTTGTCAAGCCGCCAAACTGGCACCGGGTTGCGACACCGGGAAAACCCATTACCACATAGGGGGTTGCGACACATGCATTGTAGGAGGGGGAGAAAGGGGAAGTGAAAGACACATCAGCAGAGTGAGGGAGCAGTGTAGCTTAGTTCATTCTGTGCCGTGGCGATGTAAGGAGGGAGGGGGAGTGAGGGGAAAATTGAAAGGGGTCTTACTGCCGTGATACGCTGCCAGCTGCTCAGTGGTCACACTCTTCGATAAGCTAAGCGGCCGTCGGGGAAACGTTCGTGCTCCGTGTTCCTTCCCATGCCACGGGAGGAGCGCCTGACACCGTGGACTGCACGCCAATAAATAAATAAAAAACTCCAACGTCCCGGCCCAATCCTACGCTGACATAAAAAAACCATTGATCATAAATAAAAAAGCAATGAGCATACATAAAAAATAAATGAGACAAGAACCAACATGTTTGGAACACCAAAAAGGGGGTCAGGAGGAGAAGAGGGGGTCAAAGGGGAGGGTAGGTGGAAGGATGGGTGGTCAGAGGGAGGGGAGGGGGAAAGCCAACAGCCAATCAGAGAGCGAGGGGCTCAGGGGAGGGGAAAACCAACAGCCAATCAGAGAGCGAGGGGCGTGGTCACGTGACCAGCTCCAAGCCAATCAGAGTGCTGTTCTATCTGGTCAACTAGGTAGTAATGTATTTTACTAACGTTCCTTACCCCCAAAAAAATCTCTCCTTTGTAGTCCTATAGAGCAGTTCTTCTCGGAGTTCCGGTCCGTGAGTTGCCAACAAATACATATTTGTTTTGTTTATTCACTTCGCGGGTTACTATCCTTCAGGCCTATACGCCTTTAATCATTTAATCACATCAATGGTATAGGGATTAAGAAGGTAGAATTTAGAGGAATTTATGGCAGTGTTATCAACTTAAAGGATACAGAAGTCTTAAGCCTAGAATGATGATCCTAAATTTAAACTCTTGCTTGTAAAATATTAACATCAAACATTACTTATTAAGTACAAGTATATATACATTTTGATGAATGATAATCCTCAGTTGGATTGAGGTTAGCCCCATACAGGTATTTCTATATCTGGCCTTTCTATAGTTATATTCTATTTCGTTATCCAACTCACTTGAATCAGAGTGACTTTCACATGGCTTAGTCACTTCACAAGAATGAAGTTAACTTTCACGCATACTTTTCAGATGCCAATCACTTATAGAGTATGCAGTACGTAAACAGGATTGATTCAATATATTGAACCCTTTACTCTGTATATCAACCAAAGCACAGCCTGGAAAGCATAGAATTTATAAATAATGTTTTATACTTTTGATTAATATATACGAAAAAGTTTAGCCCGAATGGATAGTAAGACGCGGGTAAAATAAAATAAAATAAAAACACATAGACGAAACAGGCTACACGATAGTTAGAGAATAAATAGCCACAACAAACATACGTCTAGTGAGGAAACACTTGGTGTAATCTGCATGTTAAAGTCCTGTAAAGTCTATGGATAGAACAGATCCCAATATGTTGAAGCACATTGTTTACGTTGACATCGGGTGAAGAGACGAAACTTGATCCAAAATTGACCCTAAATAGTGTCGATGTCCTAATCATCATCGCTGCAGGGCCCCGTGTTGGAAGATGCGGTAGAGCTGTCTGCTGCATCATTCAGATCTTCTTCTATGGCCTAGAGAACCTTTCTTAATAAAGTGGTCTCCTTTCTGATTTTTAATGTGTAGCATTCCTCTGTACACTATTCCTCACACTGACTATGCTCCAAAATGTCACGATTTGAACACAATAGAAAATATATTTAGCCATCACACCTTTCCGTATATATTCATCCTCTCTAATATCTTAGCTCAACTTCATATACTTTATCACGGCAATGGTAATGTTATTCAACTTGTAACTTAACTTTCCAAACATAATTTATGAATAATATATACAAAGTCTCTCCATTCGCTTTATGCAGTGGCCTACTATGGAGAGGAGAAACTGAGGGGAGGATAAGATTTAGTTCTTTCTCGAGGAGAGGTAGTCCTCCTAAACGAGCTGTGACAGGTTGAGAGTCATAACTGCTGTAGACAAGTTGAGACTCGTTTGATGAATCTCCCACAAGGTTCCCCCTTATGTGAAGAAGAAATAAAGCAACTGAATATTCTATTGTTTTTTTATTAGGAAAAGGCAACGGTCCCACCATTCTGCCTCATTCGAGTGGTGCTATGCAAATGTATCTCAATAGTCCAATCGGTGATTGTAGTTATGCGAATATGACTCGCTCTTTCATCGAACGTTAAGTTATTTAATCCTCGTTCATTTATCATAGTTATGTATTGTACTTATAAGACATTTGATAACAATTCCTCGATCTATTCCTCAGTCTGACGCAATATTTGATCATAATTCATTGTTCTAAGGTATATGCCTTATTAGATCATTACTAAACCTCCATGTTATTAATCATTTATCTATGTCAAGATTTATACATCATACATACATAGCCATAATTTGATCACTGATATAAGCCAAGCAAGATAACCACATAACGTTTGATCATCGATCAAAGCTGAGCATCGTTCTTGGGCAAAATTTTACTCTTGATCAAACCCCAGATTTCATAATTAGATAATATTCGATCATTTGTATTAGTCTTGCATCATACTTAGACATTAGTACATCGTTGTTCAGGCTGGATTCAAAGTTATAACCTTTACCATGGCAGGCAAGCTGGTACGATCACTCCATGAATCAATCTTAAGAATCAGTGAAGTGGAAGTCAGGATGTCCTCAAGGGTGTGGATGGGTGATAACTCGTCTCTACCAGGATAAGGTGTACTAGCATATGCTTTATGATTCATACCGATAGTGAGCATAAGGTGGAGGAAGCAAATCCCATCCAAGTCCTGAGTTCCTCTGAATACAATGCTGCATGATGAGTGACTATATCGAGTACATAGGCATCAATCACGACCCTAATACATAAATAGTAAAATCGTGCATAACTTTGATTAAGTACATATAACGTGTACTTATAAAGCTTGATCGATGATCAAAATTAATGAGGCATTGTTCTGACTAGGCATCATGCAGTTAACAATAGTGACTATGGCCCATAAAGTATGATCATCTGATGTACGAGTATTATGACCGAGGAAGGTTAATCACGTGATGCATGGTTCTGATTAGGCATTGTGTAAGTATCCATCTTGATTCTGATCAATGAAGGATGATCATATACCTTGTAAGTATGATACATAGTTTCGAACAATGAATAATGATCAAATATCGTATAGGCTAGATTTATGTCTTAAAAAAGTTTTGTAACTATTAAAAATGTATCTAATCAAATCTTGTATAGCTATGATCAATTAATAGTGATAAGTATAATGCTTAGATCGAGATAAAGAAAGAATAGTTATATGGTGTTGTATAAATATGACTCATGGCTCTTTTATTTATTATGTAATCTTCCAAGGCGCGGTCTCACAATGAATGATCCCACTATGGCTCCAGTCATTGGTATTTTGACCCATGATAATACCCTCTGTATACACTGAGTTGTTATCTTATAAGTTCCACTATGATGGAAACAATCAAGGTATGACTCTAATCATGAATAGTTCCACTACGGCTCCAGTCAAAGAATGTTTCACTATGGTTTCAGTCTTTGATATTTATAACTTTTATGGTATTCTTTCTTTATACTTTGGTGAGATTTGGTGAAGTCTGATAAAATATTGTTAAATATCAAGAAGATTTTGTTCAAATCTTGTGAAGTTTTTCAAAATTTTGTGAAATTTATTGAAATCTTGTGAAATCTCATGATGTTTGTTAAAGTCTAGTGAAGTCTGGTGAATTTTGGTGCGGTGTTGAGAAATCTTATGAAGCCTTTTGAATCCTGGTGAAGTTTGTTGAATTATTGTGAAGTTTGTTGAATTATTGTGAAGTTTTGTGAAGTGTATTGAAATATTGTGAGGCTCTGTAATGTTAGTTGAAATATTATTCAGTTTTGTGAAGTTTAGTGATAGAGAATGAACAGAGAAATGAAAGGACTCCTTCTTTAACCATTTAGACAGGTATGTTCTCAGTAAGGTGAAATCAGCCAAGGAATGACTCCTAATTTGAATGGTTACAGTCATTGATACTTAAACCTAGTACCACCCCATTTACGTTTGAACAATATCTTATAAGTTTAATCAGCCAAGCTATGAATCATGCTTTGTATAGTTCAACTTTAAGAAGGAGAGATATGATATTTAATATTAATATGAGTTTCATGTCATTATACAAGTATTGATAAGGAGTAGGGTTGTATTATTTAACGTGTCCATATTCGTAATGTTATGAAAGAAACAACTGCTGCGTATATGAATTTACCGTTTTAGGTTTTAGTCTCACAATCCTGACATGCAGATCATGTCGCATGTTGAGTTGATAATATCGGCTCTTTAATTGACGAGGATGATTGTTCGGTACCCTTAACCATTAGACTGAGACCTATAAATGTTAAAGATGTTAGGCGCCTTCATATTGTTTACTTAATTCCAAGCAAAAAGTTCAAGCCAGTACCGGTCAAGCTAATATGTTCATATCAACAAGTATACAGATGTTTTCACTGTGTGATGTATATACAAATTACCCAGATACATTAGGTTGGTGGGACAAATCCTAGGAAATTTTTCCGTTATGAACTTGAGTGATCTACTCTCTCATGTGTGAAGTTTGCTTGTGATCAATCAATGATAGTCAAATGTCTTCTAATTATGAGGCATTCAATTAATGTTGATTAAATGTCGCCTAAATATGAAGCTTAGTATGATCAAAGAACTATGATTAAATGTTTTATATATATCGAGCAATGAGGAATGATCGAATGTGCTATAAGTATGGTATGTTTTTGATTAAACATTGTGCATTATATGATTCGTGAAATATTATCAAATGTCTTTTAGGTATGATGTATGACTCTAGTCATTGGACGATGATCAAATGCGTTATTAGCATAATACATTACTTTAGCATGTATGAAGTATGTCGGTTATCAATGAGTAATAAGCAAGTGTCTTCTAAGTTTGATGTATGATAGTATGAATAATGATAAAATGTTGTTTGGATATAGTATGATCCATGAACTATTATATGCATGTTTCATGAATGATCAATGTAGGATGATAAAGGTTGGCAAGCGGGGAAGACAGAGAGAGGGGGTACATTTTCAAAGTCTACAATATAATACCACCTTGTAGACATCTTTATTTTCTCCAGTGAGACATGTCAAAACCTGCTCCAAGGCATGGGGGAGGTTTTTTTTTCGCTTGAGAAGAAGGGAAGTTACATCAACAATGGGTTCGAGGATCGGGGATAGGGTGGAGAGATGGGCAGAAGGTGCGGTTGGCTTAGGTGGGGGTTTGCAGAGGGGATGTTACAACTATAGGTTTAATTAGTTGACCGTCGCAACTCTAGCAGGCTGACTGTTGCATGTAAGAAAGAGGTGGTAAGGTTGGGGGGAAGGGTTAGGGAGTGGAAGTTTTTTTGCTTTACCTCCTTTTCCTCCTGCGCCCTTGGTTTTATATATTTAAATTGTCCATACTCTTTTATTTGTCTTAAGTCCTTATTCCTCAAAGATGATGGGTAAGGTATAGTAGAGCTTAGAAAGTATGAGCTAGGATTAATAGAGTTGTACAGAAATAGTGTTTAACTAAAAGTACGAAATTGATTAAATATAGGCCCTATATACTTTTATTCGCCTTGGCTCATTTCCCCTCTAAAATGACGAGTAAAGTTAAAAGTTACTTATCCTAATGACGTATGCGTAAGACGTGATGGAGTTGGTTGGCTTTAAGCGAGTAATGCAAACATTTATTTACAATGTTTATCGTCGAACCTTAAGGAATAGTTACTTCCTGGGGTGAACAAGGAACTTTTGGGGTGGAGGGGGGAATATAAATATATAAGCATTTCTTTTAAAATGATAAAGTGAGAAAGAAATAGTAAAAGTCAACGGTCGTCTTACACTATGAAGGGATGGGGGTTGGGAGAGGGTGTTAGGGTGTGTGGGGGTAGGGGGGCTGGTCCCCACTCATTGCGGTTTGGAGGGTACACTCCAGGGGAGTGTCGGCCTTCACCTTAGTGGAGAAAACTCCATGTCCTCGTACTCCTACCTAGTTATCACCTCCCATAAGGAGGAGAAGCTCACTGACACTCCTCTTTTTGACAAGTGATATGAGAACAATCGGTGGAGTAGTGTACCATTTATGTAATACTACTAAGCTTTGAATATAAGCAAAAATGTTTACTAAGATATATTCAAGCCAACTGGCGCTACGGCATATATATTCTACGCTACACGCACCAATGGGCATGTGAACAAAAGCATCAGTCTCGTCTGGTCTGATTTTTGATGGGGAAGTTTGGGTTTTAATCCTTACAGGGTGTACCGAGTGAAATTATTTTTAAATGATTTTTAACAATACCTCCAGGCATGTGTGTGTACACTTCCTCTAATAATTGATCTTCATCCTTTCAATCACATTAGTGTAGTTAACACGAATAGCCCAGTTGGCTGGTAAAAAGCGGAACACCTCGACTCACCTGGGCTCTCAGTGATGTCACGGCTCGCCCCTTGTTTAATCCCTCTTAGGCAATTTTTCAGGTAAGATGGGTATCGTAGTCGATGTCGTCTTCATGTTAATGAACCAGGGAAATATCAATAACACCACTCTTCTCTAACTAGGAATGACCAGGATTTATTTACATAAAATGTCAAAAGTAACGGACAAATTTTCTTGATTTCAAAATCACTTCACTGCAAAAGGAAAATTTAAAAAGAAAACTCATTTCCTATTCTCTTGAATTCAGTCTCGCGAAACAATCATGATACAATAAAGGCGGGAACACTTTCCGCTATTGTATTCATAGAACGAATTTTCAAGAAATGTCATCTTTTTCTTATATTTACTGACCCACCTAACGACCTGACATGACATAACTTAGCCCAGTGTGTTTGAATCTGCCACACACTTCCTGTTCCCTCACCGCCCCTTACTTTTAAGTCCTGCTCACACCAACGTGGGATCATGAGCGGAAGTTTAGGTCGGGAAATATATTGGCGTGATTGAGGGTGGTCATACTGACGCGAAGCGAATTGTGGTAGTTCCAAGGAAGGTTACCAGTGTATGCAACTCTGTGTCTCTTGAGTTGGTTTTAGTGTCGGTCTACATGTTAATTACATTATTACTTAAGTGTAGACTAAGTTTGTAGATATGTGTACTTCATTAGAACAAGACATTGTGTTGTTACTTGCTGTAGCTGAAGATGATAAAAGAACGAAGCAATAGGTGCATGGCATCAATACAGAAAGACTGTCTGTCACACGTAGAATATCTACTCAACCAGATACTTTTGATTCCTTGCCGATCTCTTTCCGTATCCGGTTCTTCTTCTTCTTCTTCTTGATGTTCTAGTAGTCTCCATGGCTTAAACCGTAAAGCACAGGGTAAGTGTACACAATTTCTAGCAACTGCTTTGTGATAAGACATTATGATAGCACAAACACACACAGCACCACCGTTTGCAACCAAAACTACCAGCGGGACGCGGGAAAACAATGCATGCAGCGAACCATGCGGGACGACGCTACAGTCCAGCCAATACGCGGGATTTATTCGCCCCGGTTAGTGCTCACCCATATCCCGCAATGGCATTGTTAGTGCGCGTGAATTTCGCTCCCGTTCCCGCGTTGGTATGTGCAGGCCCTTACCACTCGCTAAACCCCGAAGTTTATTAAACTTAAAATTTTTAAGAATAAGAACGATTTTGCCACGTTGGCTAGCTACTTCCTTCATGACGCACATGAACGATTCAACTGAAGTGATAGGAAAATACTGGGAGAAAGAGAGAGATGAAAAACATTTAGGACAAACCACCTTCTGTACACCCAACCGGGATTGAACCACAATCTCCTCTTCATCGGCAGTCTAGTCTATTGCAAGAGTAGCGTTTTAGACCATGCAGCCACCGAAGAGGGTTCATACATTTGTTTTACAACAGGGGTCTTCAACCGTTTTAGGCGCTAAAGCCAAAGTTTCTGTCTCTTATTGGTTCGCGGGCTGCAATACTAGACCCACAATAATAAGATTGAATACACATTAAAATATTTCTATCAGCTCATTATTATACCCTTATACTCACACCCCGACAGACGAGGTTTTAGATTTCTCGTGAAGTAGGCCTATGCTCTCCGTTGTTTCATTTGAGGTAGGTCTTTTCTAATAGAGTTCATTTTCCCGGTTCAAAGTACATTTGTATAAAAATTTAATACTTTTCTTCACATAAAAAGCAAAAATCCTTTGTATAATACGCAAATAAAATAAGTTTTTTATTAGTTGATTGAGTAAAATATATTTGTATTTGTAATTTTTTCTCTTGAAATCATTTTAACTTTTATATTCCATTAACCAGTGGGCTGTTAAAAATGTGACCACGGGCCACGGGTTGAAGACCCCTGTTTTACAACCTTATTTTTCCCTTAGTCTAGACCAGGAGTCGGCAACTGGTCGATCTAGAGGCAATTTTTTCGTCGTCATTAGAGACGAAATAAGGGCTCTTCTATGCATGCGGTTGCAGTCGCGGTTGTTGGGCTGCCACGTTGTCTAACTGCATTGAGTTAAATGAGTCAATTTATACACTCGGTAGCGGTAAACCTTCCACCGCGTTTTGTAATTCCAGCCGCTGGTAGTTAGAGTCCGCAGCGTTCGAGCTGTTTCTAAATACACTGAGTGTAATGCAACCTTCTATACTAGCGGTAGCGGTCTGCCGTCAGCTCGCATAGTTACCAACTGAACTGCACCAACTTCAGTGGTGCCCTCCCGTCAGTTTACTGGTTGTTATTTACGTGCGAGATTGTGTTGTGTTTGAATATGGAAGAATTCAACACTGAACGTTTCATCGATGAGGTTAGAGAAAGACCAAGTATTTGGAACTCGGAACTGAGGATTTTCGCTGGGCTTGGTATCACTGCGCGCCCAACTATTTCACCTACAGGGGTAGCGTTTGAAAAACGCATGCTATAATTGGTACTAGTGGATCCGCCGCGGCTGCTACCATCACCGCTGCCGCGTGCATTAAAGAGGCATAAAAGTGTTTTTTTTGTAAAATCGCAAAAATATCAATAAGGCTTCTTTAAAAAGCTTTATGAGGAAACAAAATAACCTTGATGGGCTATAATCGGTATTGGTATAATAAAATATAATATTTTAATAAGACAACGTACATTTTATTCATTATATTATATTTTATCTTCTAGAATGGTGGGTATATAAGTGTTGGAAGAAAGGTTGATTTTAAGTCATAAATCTATTGTTTAAAGAAAAAAAAAAGCAAACGTAGACTAGAGAAACGACGGGGAGATGGTGGTTCGATTCCGGTCGGGTGTACTGAGGGTGGTTTTTGCTAAATGGTTTCCTAAGTTCTCTATCTCTCTATCCACGCAAATGTGGGTACACTTACTTTACATTCAACCTTCCTCATTCCTAAACCATTAGTGTAATTAATACATAAGCGTACAAACCGAGTGGGTAGTAAGAAGTGGTGCTAAAATAATATATATATATATATATGCTTATAGGTGAATCGGGGCCCAAAAAAAGGTTGCCAAACCCTTCACCAGCCCCTTCTATGCACTAAAACCGGTCTCTCAATGCTAGACTAGAAACGAAACACAAGAGCGCCTCAAATGTAGCTTGGTTTGTTCTTTCTCCGCACCTGTCTCTAGTGTCGTTCGCTGTACAGGACCAGTGTGGCGCGACCTTATGGCTGGAGCGAACACAGGTCAGCTTCGGTGCGTGGCCATAATGCAGTCTAGAACACTCTATCTTTTGTACTATGTTTTTTAAACAGAAGGTTTCCTGCAATGGTAGCCGATTGGTTCGAGGCTGTTAGAGTGACTCTCATTGCACTTTGGTGGTGTTCGAATCCCGGCTGCATTCCTTAGGGGTAGTTTTCCACATCTGAGTGTACCATGTTTTCCTCATACCCTCTCAAAGATAACGCACGTCCATACACTTTTCCACAACTTATCCTCAACTTTACCTCTTCTTTGCAGCCCGGTGTAGACACATGGAAACTTTTTTTTTTTTAGGTTTGNTTTTATATTATTTTTTATCTTTAAAAATACCGATGCCTGATGTATTCAAATGGCTACATATAAAAACAAAAATATATATTTTTTGAAATCTATGCTACATAGATTTTTAAATAAATTTATAAAAAATATTTCTTAGAATATACCTTGGTTAATTTGGGCTGGAAAATGTTAAACCAAAAAACAAGAACTGTTCACATTTTTATTTGTCATGTCAAGCATTTTCCATATATACATTTTAAACAAAGCCGTTAGGACCATTTTTGAAGTATTTTGAGCTATCATAAATAACTCATCAATATACTAAGCTATTATCAACTAACAAGTCTATGTTGTTATTTAACGGGTCAAACGCTCCCTAGATATCCATTTCGATTAAAGTCGTTAGAGCCGTATTAGCAAAATTAGAACTTTTCAAAAATCCCTCATCAGTAAACTACCCTTAATTTAAGGGCTAGGGTGAAAAAAAAAGTCCTCAGGTATAGCAATATAATATATAAATATCAAGTTTGAACAAATTAATTAAACCGTTTCGGATCCATGTCCAGGGACAGATATGGGACAGATATTACATTACATCCATTACTATTTTCAGTCTGTGGCCTGGGTCACTTTTTTATTCAAGCGATATATTTTCCACTACCGGCTTGCTAGGCCTGTCGTAACTACATGTGTCTTATGATCTATCTTAAGACCAGAACAGGCACAACATCCAGTCCCCGGCCGTTAATTTATCAATGTGAAAGGTCAAATCCATATTCTCATCAATGATAAATTTTCGGCCATGCCGGGAATCGTACCCAGCACCCTTAGTTCAGAAGGCAGACACGCTACCGACCGAGTTAAGGTGTCGGACAGATGGGACAGATAGAATTGTAAAAGGTTTGGGGCACATAACACGTAGAGATTCGACATTATTCACAATTACAATAATTTCTCTTTATTTGAGAGAGTAAATAGGTTGTTAACACCTAACATAGACCGATTTTCATACGGGGGGAGTATTGGAAAGACCTTTTTTTGCTACTAAAGTAGAATACTATTAACTTATGTGCTCTAGGATTTTGTAAGACAAAAGTTCTTCCAGATTGTTCTTCATAGCCAAGACTTAAGGGGAGGGGGTGGTGATAAGGGCTAACGCCCCGAGACCTCCACAAACTTATTTATGAATACAATTTTCATTAATTCAATGTTTTGACTAAAAACAAACTAAATATAATATATATATATATATAGTTTTGTTTTAAGCAGATCTAATTTATTGCGATGACAACTAGTTCCTTATTTAAATAATATTTTTTGCATTGCGCTTTTAAAAGTTACTTTTACTTTCTCTCTATCTTACAGGTAGAGAAAGTATGGTGATCGTCAAAAAAATCGAACTCGAGATTTTGATGAATTTTGACGTTTCATGACTTCCTGAATCCGAAAAAGTGGTTTTTGAATTTCCGTCTGTCTGTCTGTCTGTCTGT
>CABFWB010003378.1:53243-66835 GCA_902151455.1 Timema bartmani
GAACACACCTAGACTGGCTTGGAACCAGCTTCGAGCCCTCTCCAAACTCCACGGCGAACACACCTAGACTGGCTTGGAACCAGCTTTGAGCCCTCTCCAAACTCCACGGCGAACACACCTAGACTGGCTTGGAACCAGCTTCAAGCCCTCTCCAAACTCCACGGAGAACACACCTAGACTGGCTTGGAACCAGCTTCGAGCCCTCTCCAAACTCCAAATCTTTTCATGTTCCCGCCTCCCTAGCAAAACCAATGAGTTCCGAGTTAGTTCGAAACTCACAAGGCCGTAGTCAAAAGGGGGGGTACCCCCCCTCCCAAAATCTATGAACAAAATATATATTGCTTTATTTATGGTTCAAACAATATCAAAATTAAGGTACAAGTACAAATTAGGGGGCTACGTTACCATAAAAAGCACTTCTGATAGCTTCTAGAGGTGTTTAAACATATAGATTCTTCCTAGCCTCTGGCAGTTAGGGGGCTATGTTGTCACAAAATAACACTTCAGATAGCTTCTAGAACTGCTTATGATTTATAAAATTTTCTAGCCTACTACGGCAATTGGGAGATGTGTCCACCAACCCCTCCCCCCGAAACTATTGGGTGGCTACGGCCTTGTCAGAACTACTAAGTTTTTACCACGTACACACCGTGAATTACTTCAAACGAACTACCAAATTGTCTATGAGCTGGTTCCGAGCCGGCTTGAAACTTGGCTGTGTATGTGGCAACGCATGATACCTCGACGATCTCGCCCACATCCGAGGCTACCTGCCCACTTGTCTCCTCTCCAGACTGTACTCCGTATGATGCTAGGGTTAACAGACAGGATGCGTGCGCAACACACATTATTATCTAGCGGTAGATCTCGGTCTTTCTTCCGCGACCAAGATATCTAGCCTGGGGGATAGAAGAGGTATTTACAAGTTTACGACCAATTTACGCCGCTTCCGTGGTTTGTTCCGACTTGGAACACCGTTCAAATCAGCCCTGCTCTCCTCAAACATTGTTTAATAGCTACTCCGGTGCCAGTATTGGCTTTTTGAAACTAGTTTTATTGTTAACTTTAAAAAAAAATATATTACGCTTAATATCTTGGTTGTTAATGGCTCAATATAAGGAGCAGGAGTGATGAAGGCTTTTTAGAGCAAACTCACCTGAATTAGCGGTGGGAAAATCGGTGGTGAATAAGATATAGAAAACACTTCCCAGTGTACACGGCCAAGATTAGAGCCATGACCTCCCTCAACATTGTTAATCTAGTAAATTATGAGACTGACGCCTGAGAAATATTGTCGCGGGGATCACCGACTTGAACTAAGCTTAAGGGAACAGGATGAGACAGACTCAGTGCTTGACTAACTCGCATGCCTGGGACAAAAATTCCAGCCGGATGTTATGGCATTTTTTCCTCATTAAATATCAAGTTATTTACGTTATCATATAGATAGAGTATTGTAATCGTGACTATTTTCGACCTCGATTCTCAGACGAATCTTGACGTTTTACGTGCCTTCGAACCCAAAAAAAGTGGGTCTTGCAATTCTGTATGCCTGTCACTGGGGCTACGACCTAAACGGTTTGATCGATTTGGTTTTAAACTTGGTATTAAGATCACCGCATCTGTGGTCTAGTGGTCATATTTACAGACTACAAATCCCGAGGTCCCGGGTTCAATCCCCAGCGCTTGGAATATCTTTCTGTGAATCAGTGAGTCTGGAGTATGGTCAAACTCAGCCTCGTAAGGATATATGAGGAGCTACTTGAATAAAGAAGTAGCAGTGCCAGTATAGAAAACAGAGGTTAACGGCTGCATGTGCTGACCACATGACACCCTCTATCCGCAAATATTAGTACTACCATCGATAACAACGGCGGCTGCTAGGTCGGTATAGCTTGATTCCAGGTTGACACCATGGATATTATTTTAAATATTTATATATTATATGGCCATAACTGGGGGAGATTTTATTTTGACTCTAGCTCTCAAGTTAAGGGTAGTTTACTGATAACTGATTTTTGAAAATACAATAAAAATATTGATGAAAATCATGTACGAATTTATCGTATCATTTATTTTAGTCGTGAGCTAAACCGAATGTTTTAAATAGTATTTTTTTATCCTTGTATGTGAATGTTCTTGTGTTTGATGAAATTCACCCTCATAATCTTCTGCCTTACGATCAATTAGCTACACACATCGTTGGCTCCATGGTGTTAGGTGTTACTTTCAGTTCACATGTTCACAGAAAATCAAGATCAGGACTAAAATGTGCTCATGTTACGAGATCTAAATCAATAACAATAAATCAGCGCGAGCCGCGTAGATCACTCTGTACTTGTAGAGACAAGCTCAGCTTTGTCAACGATTCTCCATAAAGTCTGCGTGGGAAAACCAATCACATTTAAAAATCAACCTACTTAATCAGTGTGAATTCACCTACAAAGTGAGATAGAAACAGACAGCTGTGAAATGATTTAAAATAACTCGTTAAATGAAAAAGTGTGTGTCTTTCTCGTTATATGTTGATTTGATTACCTACAAAACACATTAATTAGAAAACGTCCGTAGTGACAATAATCTAAAATATATATTTACACGCTTGACAATCAAATATATTGATAATAAGCTGTTTTAATTTTGCGTTACAAAGCATTACGTTTCCTGCTACCTACCGTATGGATTGCAATGCTACTCAAACAGATCTTGTACTAAATTTTCAACAAGCGTGTGAATCAATCTTTGGAATTGAATTGTGCCTGTTCGCCGCTGACGAGGATGTAGCGTTGTGGATCCTGGCCGGCTGAGAGTGGGTGGTTTGTCACAATGAGCTGTGATTGTGTTAGTAGCCGCTGACGAGGATGTAGTATTGTGGATCCTGGCCGGATGAGAGTGAGTGGTTTGTTACAATGAGCTGTGATTGATGTTAGTAGCCACTGACGAGGATGTAGCGTTGTGGATCCTGGCCGGATGAGAGTGAGTGGTTTGTCACAATGAGCTGTGATTGTGTTAGTAGCCTCTGGTGAGGATGTAGCGTTGTGGATCCTGGCTGGATGAGAGTGAGTGGTTTGTCACAATGAGCTGTGATTGTGTTAGTAGCCGCTGACGAGGATGTAGCGTTGTGGATCCTGAGCCGGATGAGAGTGAGTGGTTTGCCACATATGAGCTGTGATTGTGATTTACCCATTTAATCCACGCTGATGTGAATACTTGCAACGGGTTACTTGGAACGTGGCAGTTTATTTCGTTGGTTTCTAATAAGAAATAAATATCAGGAACCACCTCCATAGATGAACACACGGTTGACCTTGAGAACATATCGATGAAATTAACAACCTGATTATTACAGGCCCTAATTTAACCTTCCGCGTATCCTTGACCTAACTAAAAGCTGGGTAAACGAGTTTCCCGCGAGAATCTAAAGGACGGGTAGCGAATTTGTCTTGGGTTGGATTCCCTGCGGATGCTGTGTCATGTCGTGGAGTGTTGCCTGGGTAAGTAGAGTTAGTTGAAACGGTAGCTGTGAATTGTTCCCACCACTAAGTATAACCCTCATTGGTCATTTATCTACACAATTATACTCTCACGTGAGGCACGTAGAGCAAAGTTTATGTATGATTGGTCAAATAGGAACCAAGTGAGCAAGAACATATTATCATAGTCACAGTTTGAACAAGCTTTGCCTACCCTAGAAACACTCCACGACACGCCACTGGTTTTAAATAAACTTTCAAACATGTGGGTACCAATTATTCGGAGATCACTACAAATGGGGATTCCCGGAACTACTGAAGTCTTCCTGCCCCATGTTCAGTGCCTGAAAACACAAATCACACGTGTATTATTATTATTATTGTTATTATTCGTCATACCACCCAGACAACCCGCATATTCACACTTAATCGGATAAGGATACAGACTGGGAAATTTAGAGGAAATGTATCCACATTTGCGTAGAAGGAGAGGGAGGAAACATTTCAGAAAGAAAAAAAAAATCCTCAGCACATCAGGCTGGACCCGAATTCCTCGTCCATCATCAAAACAGTCAAGACTGACGCATTTGTTCCCGTGTCCATCATTGCGGGTATTTTTAAAAACCCTGTCAGCTTCTTTCTGATTGGCTTCCTACACTTTTAACGCTCAACGTTTGTGAAGTGTTGAAATCCATATTGAAACACGCCCCGCACAGCCTACCTCGGTGGCCGGATGGTATGAGGCGTTATATTCGCATTAGATTGGACTGCTAATGATGGCGAGATGAGGGTTTGAATCCCGGTCAGTTGTACTGAGGGTAGTTTATCCTAATTTGATTTCCACCCTTTCTCCACGCAAATGCAGATACACTTCCTATAAATCAACCTTCCTAATCCCTGGCTCATCAGTGTTATTAGTAGGTCTACATATGAGTATAACCTGAACCGGAAGTAACACGTGGTGCTAAAAAAACCATTGTATATAGGCCTACATAAGGATCACGGGATTTTTCTTAAGGGTTTTATTATGAGGGGAAAACCTCCACAATGGGTCCGTCTACCATCTCTAAAGATTTTTGATAGTAAACTTTAATCACCTCTTAGGGTTTCCACAGGGGTCAGTCTATTTTAATTACCTTTAAATGTTTCCACAGGGGTCAATCTATTTTAATTACCTTTAAATGTTTCCACAGGGGTCATTCTATTTTAATTACCTCTAAATGTTTCCACAGGGGTCATTCTATATTAATTACCTCTAAATGTTTCCACAGGGGCAGTCTATTTTGGTTACCCATGACGAGCTATGAGGATTTTCAAAAGGGGTCAGATTTTTACTTCTGACATTTTCCAAAGGGACTTTCTGCTTCCTTTGAGGGTTTCAAAGAAGTCGATTAAGTAAGAGGGATGTAATTTTTATATGACTAAAAATGGTATTGATGTATTTGAAGTACACTTTCTAAACACTTTGGCTATATTAGCACATGATTTTCAAACTAACCTAACATAGGACAGTACGCCTAACACTACATACCCAACTCTCACCTCTGTTTATTAATTACACCGATAGCTGGACGAAGCCATATACAAACAGTAAACATCTTCGTTAGCCCCACCGAGATTCGAACCAGAGTGTGCCTACTCTTACCCATGGACTGTACGATCACAGATTGCGTCGGTCGTGGACCACTCTCATCTCTGCGAGTCTTTCACGTCAAACACATCATTCGCATGCTGGTGTTCGTCTGCAGCTGCTCTCCATTGCCTCACGCGGGTTGTCCTGATAGCCGTAAGGCTAAATGGGCAGATCACCTGCATCTAGCTTGGATTGGTAGTAAGCCTACGTAGAGGAAATATACCAGCATTTGTGTAGAGGTAAAAGGGGAAACAATTAAGGAAAAGCTAGCATCAGTAGGCCTACATCCGGTTGGAATCAGAGCCCCGATCCTCTACATGATCGTAAAACCAGACAATACGAGACTGACGCCGCATGTCAACCGGTACGGGTAAACGGATGTTTCATAAATAAGAAGCGTGGAGTTTGAATCTTACAGCTTCCAACAAGTACAGTAGGATCATCCTATTAAACAAATACAAAATAAATCTAGAGTAGCCACCATTGACCAAATTCACTACTTTATATCTGTCATAATTGCCTACCATTTGTTAAGAGCATTCATCCTATCAGGCCCAACTCAGCTCTTGGCTCGCGCGAGGTTTGGGAGTAAAAGGTCTAAGAGTTAATTGGCATGTGATACACGCTCTTAAATGTGACGGCTGCAGACCACATGGGTTGGCGTACACCTTTTAGATGTCAAAGAATCTGGTAGATAAGTATTTTCCAAACCTGCGTAACCTCTTCGGCTGATAGTCCAACCAACTACCTATTAAGATCATTCGACCACAAAAATTGTATTGTACAATTTAACGAGTGTATAATTATAAACTATAAACGATGACTCATTGATTTAAATCTTTACAGTTCACGACTTATAAAGGGTCAAACTTGATATTTTATGCTTTTTCCATACCATTTTTTAAGGTAAAGTAATTAATTTATGGGTCTGAAATGTAATATAACTATACATTCATATGAGGTGTACAGAATGATATGTTTATAATATTAATATTAATGATATTATTAATACTTCAAATACACATTTATAATATTAATGTTATTAATAATTTTAATACATGTTATAAAAATATTTTTTAATAAGATCAATATGGCATTAAGATACTTATATTATAAATATCATTATTAAAAATAATATTATAGATATTATAAATATTTCATAGTGTACATCTCATATGAATGTCTAGCTATACTAAATTTCAACCCCATACATTAATTACTTTACCTTAAAAATGGTACGCAAAAAGCATAAAATGTCAATATTTCTAATAATCTTCATAAATAATAAATAAATAAATAAATAATAAAATTTATAAACAAGAAGATATAACCTTACTATCAATAAAATATCAAGTTTGTATCCTTATAACTCATGAACTGTAATTATTTGAAATCATTGAATCATTATCGATAGCATTATCTAACTTGTTAAAATTGTGTGATAAAATTATGATGATCGGATGACCTTAAGCTACAGCTCTTTATAAAACAAAAGGAAATAAATAAGTTATCTGCTGCTTTGTCAAATATAAACGGTTGTTCAAAATTCCAATCATGCTTTGGTGGCAAGCTAAACAAATCCATTATCGTAGGAAATAAAGGCTTGTAAAAAACTCTATGAGATATCGCGTCAAAATCTGCGTTAATTAGTTTATTAACAAATATTTTACGAGTACTAAAATGCAATGGCACATCACGTACGCCTAAATGTACCTCTTATGGTAAGAGTACCATAGTTTGGGAAACCCTATTGTAGATATATTAATATAAATGTCATGAAACCAACATTGACCAAATATCACTATCTAATATCACTGGACAAATATGATCAGATCATATGGTCTGTCTTAAAAATCATTACAAATAAAGTGTGATAACCAACACTGACAAATGAAAAATTTACCACCTATAGAACTCATGACTGGTCGTATTAAGACGTAGCAATTATATCTAGGAGTCTTTTTGAAACCTCAGGTAAGTTTCATCTTACAGCGATCCAACTATAAACTTTAGGAAATGGTAAGAGAATAGTTGTAAGAGAAGTTGCCACTAGACCTGATTGGTTTTGTAGCATATAAAAATTAATAAAAATATCCACGGAAATTACGAAAACGATCCAACACGAAGTGTGTGTATGTTTGTGTCATTGCAGCCAATGTTCCGAGATGAAGGTAAGTGCGCGCGCATCTTGGGTTTGGTCAGTTGACGCCTGACGGTATTCTCAGCTTCGTTTAACTTTTGACACACCATGCTAAATACATTTCACAATATGAAAGTGATTTTTATTTAAATTTGAATAGTACGTCTGAATATCAAATAGAGTAGAACCTCCAGGGTCTAAATGGGCCTATCAGGCGAGGGTTGATGTCACGAGCTTAGCCGGCCCTCGGGTGTATTTAAACCTCTCTGCCACTCCTTCTGGTTACGATCCCAAGTATTTATATTAAGGTGCGAGTATAAGGGACGTGAGAACATGTCAATTTGTTTGCAGTTTTTATAACAAAATATTTTTTAGTCAAATAGAATAATTTTCTAGTAGAAACGTAGTTTAATTTTCTTCACATGAAGAGCTCAACAGTTCTTGAATATTTGTCGAGAGTGTCCTGGAATTTATTGACCTTTTTTGTTTTAGCATTGCGTTTTACTTCCTGTTCGGGTTAGACGCATTATATACTAATTACGCTAATGGTTTTAGGGATTAGGAAAGTTATTATTTAAAGGAAGTGTACCCCCATTTGCGTGGAGGAAGAGTGGAAAACCATATTGGAAAAACCACCCACAGTACCACCGACTGAGATTCAAACCTCAATCTCCCCATCATCGGCAGTCTAGTCTACTGAGAGTAGCGCGTTAGATCATGCGGCCAAGAGAGTGGGTAGCTTTTCCTCTTCATTTAAAAAGTTTGTCATCTAATACTGTTATACTCACGAAAAATATTCAAGAACTATTGATATCATCATTTGAAGAAAATTAAAATCTCTGTTTTTACTGGAGCAATTATTTTATTTATTTTGGCCAAAACAATATGTTTTGCCATAAAATCTGCAAAACACCAACTTTTCTCGCGTAACCTACACTCACTCCTTTAAGCGTACGAACATAAAGAAAAATGCCACTCTTTCCTCCTCCTTATTTCGATGAACAAGGATCAGCTTGTCATCATGAACAAACGTCACTTAATCCGCGAATGCAATATTTATTTATTTATTGATCGGGAACGCCAACATAAGCAGGTCTTTATCGATAATTTGCTGGCTCATTGTGCTTCGAAAGCATTTGTGCACTTAAATGATAATTTGCATTGCATTCCAAACTAACCGAGAAAGTATTGCGACAAAATGTTAGCACATCCGGGATCACGGATCGTTTGAAACTTAATTAAAGTTGAAATAACGATGAGGATTACGGTTTTCTCAGAAAGGTTTGGGTCCAAAGATCACATTGAGGTCTATTAAATATAATACACAGCTTACTATACTAATATTATAATTAGAGATATATTTAATCTACTACTTTACAAATCCTAGTATTTATTTTACGTTCGAATCCCGAATCTCGAATTTGATCTTGGAATTTGATCTTGGAATTTGATAATCTTGGAAAAAATTATGAACATAAGAGGAACTAGGTTTATTTGATTTATTTGAGGTATTTTAACGTGCACTTTCTGAATCGACTTATTATATCAGCACACGAGATTTTCTATGAGTGAGAACGAAAGGACCTACTAATTTTGCTTGGAAAGGTATTTTCAAATATTCCAGGGTTCTGTTACACGCCAGATCAACATGAGACCGATGGCTTTACTTCTCCTCCGAAGGAAGTTGTGCTACGGATTTTTATCGCTTAAGACAAATCCGTCGAACGCGTCTGGGTTTGAACCAATTAACATCAGGTCCTGAAGCGAGCACTTTACCCCAAGGCCACCGAGGTCGATAGGAAATATGAATGTAACAGAATAATAGAAAGTAAAAATGGTAGTTAATGCTTACATCGTTTGTTAAAATGTATTCATTATAAGATTCATACTGTAGCTTGTTAATCGTCCTGTTTAACACGTACACTCAAAATACCATACATATGATTAACATAATGAATACAAGAGCTAATATATTCTAATAATATGCGACAGATATTAGCTCAAGGTAAATTCATCGTTGCCGGGGAACGCCCAAACATTAGGAAAATGCCCCAGATGACTGTTGCTGGAAGATCAACAGAACGAAATTTGACTCGCAGGCCCCACTTCGATGAAATGGAAGAGCTGCTTCTCTAGGTTCTCCGTGCAGTCTTCGGGCGCTAGTGGTCTTTCGGCGCAATTCTGCAACTTAACTCCCTCCTTTTGGTCTGGGTGAAGGCCCTCCTCGAAGACGTCAGTTCTGTTTGTATATAACTGTCATTCCTCGCTTCACAGTGTAATTTAATCTAGTATCTATCTAAGCCATATGTAATACTATTGACTTGTTTAAATTTAAATAAAACTATTTGTTAAACTTGTATATTTCTCTTATGTTTCATCCTTCTCAAACCTTCATTTAATTATTTTGTAAACGAATTCGATAAAAATATCCGTGACAATCATTTTTAATTATATATAAGGCTCATTATTACCTTGCATGAGAATATAAATTACTAAAGGCCGTAATTGTATTTTAACATAAAAAAGTTCATGATGAAGATCGCATGTTATGTATAATAATTGTATGATACTAAAAATGGGTAGTTCATTGACATTTTAAATTTGAAAATATATTTTATGTAGACATGACACAAAAAAATGGGTGGCATTTTTAAAATCAGCACATCAATTTCCTTTATAATCAGCCACTTATGTTTCAAAGGATTAATATATAATGTGTATAATGTATAATGTGTTAATAATGTTTTATGAAGAAATAAAACATCAGGTTTAGTCACATTTTTTCCGCACGCTTAACACAAGTGTTATTAGTCACTTAATCTGAGAAATGGTTGAGAGTAGGTTAATCAAGAAGAAATGCACCTGCATTGTCATCATAGGTTTAGCAGAGGATTGAAAAATCTCTAAAACTCAAGTGTATAACCTTTGCCATACTAATTTTGTGTTTACTATATTGGCCGTTAAAATATTGATCATTTAGTGTAAATATATCAATGTATTAAACTTTTATTGCTGTTAATATATTGTAAAAGGTACATTACAACGTTGATTTTGAAAATAATTATACCCCTAACAAATTATACATGATTAAATAAATTATAATGTGAATATAAAACCGACTCCTACACTTGCATAAAAATGATTGATGCTACATTGTAAACAAAGTCCTCCCACAATTATTGCCTCACGAGCTTCTACAATTTTCACCCGAGTCCTGCTGTATTTTCAACAAGAGTACCCTGTTTTCTCACCCCAACACTACTTAATACCTCGGTTGGAGTGCGTCTTACCTGTCATTGCATCCTTACCCTTGTTCATCTTGTTTGAATTTGCACCAATAGGAACGTAACAAATTTAAACTGTGAAGAAGGAACTCGAAGCTTCTTCGATTCTTCCTCCTGATGGTTAAGCCAGCGACTCTGTTTCGTCATCTTGGTAACCCCCATCACGAAAAGGAAACAAATTAAAGGTCTGTATCTTGCCCTTTAACTACAAGGTCAGGCAGTCAAACGGCAAGATTCCAGGAAGGGCTGGCGGGCGTGGTGGGGGGAGGGGGGGGGGTTGTGATAGCAGTGGACTCGACCTTGGGCTTCTAGACACCCGGAATTTAGTAGCCGTGCAGCGTTGGTCGATTGAACAGCGTGCGTTTGCCGTAAAGGCGTAATACAAAAATGAGGATATTTTCGTTGGCGACCAACGCGCACTCCCGCACCTTTTGCAAAAGCTATCGGCCTGTGGGTGAGAAATTGGGAAGCCACTGCTAGCACGACACATAAAATAGATGGTAGTGAAAAAACTAGCCGGACCCCTGAGAATATTGATCGTGTGCGTGTAGCCTTAGCAAGAAGTCCGCGAAAATCGGCTGGATGACACAGCGTAGAACTTGGTCCCAGTAAATGAACCGTAAGAAGAATTCTCTGGAAGAAGAACCTTCTCTACCATCCATACATTATTCAGGTAGTGCAAGACCTCAAACCTCAAGATTACAATAGCTGAGTACGCTTTTGTCAACAGATGTTAAATCTCATTGAACAAAATGAAGAGAGAGAGTTCACAGCTTATGGATGAGTGATGAAGCCCACTTTCAACTCAGTGGCTTCGTCAACAAGCAGAATTTTCGGTACTGGGCTGAAAATAACCCACACAATCTCCATGATAAGCCCCTTCATTCAGAAAAAGTGACGGTTTGGTGCGCAGTACCATCTCGTGGAATAATCAGCCCTTATTTTTTTGAAGATGAACACAGTAACACGGTGACGGTGGACTCTGATCGTTACGCTGACATGTTGGCAACATTTCCCCTGCCTGCACTCGATGACACCCACACAATCTCCATGATAAGCCCCTTCATTCAGAAAAAGTGATGGTTTGGTGCGCAGTACCATCTCGTGGAATAATCAGCCCTTATTTTTTTGAAGATGAACACAGTAACACGGTGATGGTGAACTCAGATCGTTACGCTGACATGTTGGCAACATTTCCCCTGCCTGCACTCGATGACTATGATCCAGATGAAAACACGCTTTTCCAGCAAGATGGCGCAACTTGCCATACTGCAGGAGTTTCAATGCGTTTGCTGAGGCTCGTATTTCCTGGTCGTCTCATCAGCAAGTTCGGCGATTTCCCGTGGCCTGCCCGTTCACCAGACTTGACGGCTCCAGACAATTTTATCTGGGGATATCTTAGATCTCAGGTTTTCAAGGAGAGCCCACCAAGGACCAGGCATGATTTGAAGGAGCGAATTTGTCAAAAGGTCAACAAAATTCCGTTGGAAATACTACGCAACGTCATGGGCAGCTTCGCTCTCAGACTCCGACAATGTGTGCAAAATCAAGGACGCCATTTTACTGACACCATCCTCAGAAAATGAACATTTTCCGGGTACACTAGTAATTTCCACTCGTGTACATTACATTTATGTAAATAAATTAAATAAAAATTAATTGTTTTCATTTTTTGCGATTTAAAAAAAAATAATCTTGTCGTTTGACTGCCTCATCCTGTTTTATTGAGAAAATGTCTCTCTCATATTTCGTCTCTACGCTTCGTAAGATTTGTACTTATCTTTAGGTACGAACTTGTCCTATTAATTTTGTGCACAGTGCTGGTGTAGGCGACAGAAAAACGACTTTTGTTAGCTATAGTAGTTTTATTGAAGTCAGATGGACATTTGTTTCATCAAGTGGTAGAATATGGTTGGAAATAGGTTTCCATTCATTTAGCATTCATTGTGATGAATGAAAATATGTTTTCTGGTCGGATAGTATTAGTGAGCTATAGGAGTCAATGTTTTCAAGTCTATAAATATTCAGAAACAGGGTAGATAGTTACTAGGCCAGTTAGTACTGATGAAGATAGAGTAGTATATGGTTTCGATCGGGTAGTATTCATTTATACATTTAATCTGTTGCTTTAAAGCTATTTAGCTTTTATGGTGACAAATGGGCTGAGGTTTTCAGGTCAGGAAGAATTCATGAAGATGACTAACACGATGTTTTCATGTCAAATAATACTCATGGAGACAGAAGAATATATGTTGTCAAGTCAGGTAGTAATAGTGGGTTGAACCCATGTTCGCGCCCACAGTAGTAATCAATGAAAAGAAAATGTCGTGGGCATTTGGGCAGAGGTGGGAGTGGCGGGTTTACACAGCTCGCCAGTCGTATGGTTAGATTTTGAGACCACATTCAGGTTTCCACCAGTTTCTGATTAATACTTCCGGTCTGTAATACAGTCTCAAGGGCAACTTTTCTAAACTCTTTCATATAATCACCGAAAAAAGAATATTACTTTATTTATTGTCAGTCAAATAAAGTATAGAGTCAATCTTCATAGGAGGACCCGCTTCGAGAATACAAACATAATTATTTTAGTGTCCAATATTAATAATATTTTACTAATTTATTAATGTTATTTTATATTGATGATATATATATATATATAAGGTGACCTGGTGGTCTAGGGGTAAGGTATCAGATTTCTGTGCTAGGGGGACTGGGTTCAATCCTCGGTCCCGGCACAGATTTATCTGATTGCCAAACCCTTCCTTCACCTCTGACAAGACGTGTATTAATCACAACTTGTAAATGTGTGGAATGCCAGGCCTCCACCGTGGTTCGGATTCCACGTTAAACTGTAGGTCCTCCATTTCATCTCACAATCACCCTACCATTACACATGAGCGTAAGTGCGTATAACCCGAACGGGTAGTAAGACGCGGTGCTAATAATAATAATAATAATAATAATAATAATAATAATTCTTATAATAATGATTATTATTATTACGTCTTACTAACCGTTCGGGTTGTACGCAAATAATGATGATGGTAATAATAATAATAATA
>CABFWB010003378.1:67525-80651 GCA_902151455.1 Timema bartmani
GGGGGGGGGGGGACACTGGTAACTCCATTCACGGTAGGAATTACTCTCTGAAAGGTCTTTTTTCCTACCAATATCCTACTATATATTATATTTTTGGTAGGGGAAAAGGCCTTTCAGAGAACAATTCCTACGCTGAACAGACTGTACCATAGTACCGGACCCTGTTCTACCAGGGACCCGAGCCCAAGGTCCAGCTTTATAAGTTTAAAAAAATGTAAAAGATTAAAATAAACAAATGGCAAGCAATAAAATACCTATCCATACTAAAGAATAGTATATGCCCAGTCCACTATATGGTTTCCTTGGCAGGAACTTGGCATTTGTCACAATTATATCACTGGTTCGTTCTAGTCTTGTCTTTCGTTTCGAAGTCACTAGAAATTTTACGGAGTCCATTATTTTTGAACTGGAAGCTAAATTTGCACACAAAGAGATTCGGGCAGTAAATTAAGTTTAATTTAAATTCTTCATCATGTGCCTGACACTTCAATGTTAAAGTTTACATATTAATTTTTGTATATTTCTTTTCTTTTGTAAGCGACAACAAAGTTTTAAAGGTAGGGGAAAGAACTTGTCCCCTCCTGACTGGAATTAAACTCCTCCCTACCATGGATAAAGCTTGCCACCTTTTAAATTCATCTCACTCCTCTCTGATATTCTAGAACATGAAGATTTTTATAATACTATAAATAACTTCTAGAGGCACCCAATTTTCAATCTCCAGAGGAAAATGATTTAAAATAGCTTCTTAGAGTAGCCAGTTTTTAAAACCTGGCCCGAACAATACCAATATAAAAATCTTCTAGAGTCACCCAATTTTCAAAAATTTGCCATGGGAAAACCACTTCAAATAGTGTCCATAATAGATATATAATTCTAGGCAAAGACCACTCTAAATATCTTTTATGGGCATTCAAATTTCAAAAGGTTTATAGGAAGGACCACTTCAAATAGCTAATAGAATAGTACAAGCTTAAAAAAAAATTCCAGACGAAGGCCATTGTAAATATGTTCTAGACATTTCCTCCCCCCCCCTTTTTTTGCTAGTTGCCCCTTAGACAAATGAGGTTTCGCTACCCCTGAAGTCGGATATTACCAAGAGAGGCCTGGTTTGAGCACCCGACGGGACTGTTTCCTGCTAGGAATCTTAGAATAATTAACAACACATAATGAACGGGTGAAGAAATCATATAAATTTAGAGCTAGCTTAGCTTAGAATGGCATTAGAGCTATTTACAGGAATTTTTTTTTTCTGGCGAAAGGGGCTAAAAATGTAATTTTAATTTGCATCAATCTATGCAGTGTAATGGTATGTTATAATTAGCTATATATTTAACTATGCACTTAATTAAAGTATTTATAATTAAAATAATATTTTCAATAGCGTATATTAAAGCAATAAGTTGTTATAACTATACTAATGTATTTTATTACTAAAGCCTACATTTAAATGACTGTATATCTCATCTGAAGTAACTGGAATATCACTATGAATGTTGTGTTAACTATTCAACAAATCCTTCCTCACTTCTTGGGCACACACCTCAACAGCATACCAAGCAATGTTGACCCAATGTATGAGCCATAAAACCAATGCATACACTAATATCTAATTATTTTAGACACCTCTCCTGGGATCAACCCGGGACTAACTAGGTTTGGCTTGGCAACGGTGGCCGCACAACAGTGGTAGTGCTAAGAAGGAGGTGCTGTTGACCACAAACCGGATTCTTGGGCACTAAAAAGTTCACGACAGCAGCAGTTAAATGTGTCAACAAAACAAACATTAAAATGTCACACGCTGGCACTAAAATGGCCGAAATAAGCCCGTGGCTGGTAAGTTTGTTTTCTATCGATGCAACATCTAGATGTCCTCTTGCTAGTAAGTCAGCGCTTACTGAGGTTATATAGCTAGCCATATAGCTTAAACGTAAATGTAATTCTATACCGCGTAGTAGAGCTACATAGTTTCACATTATACCATGAAGTAAAGCTGTAATGTTTCAATTCATACCGTGTAGTAAAGCTACATAGTTTCACATTATACCATGAAGTAAAGCTGTGGTGTTTCAATTCATACCGTGTAGTAAGGCTACATAGTTTCACATTATACCATGAAGTAAAGCTACATAGTTTCACATTATACCATGAAGTAAAGCTACATAGTTTCACATTATACCATGAAGTAAAGCTGTAATGTTTCAATTCATACCGTGTAGTAAAGCTACATAGTTTTACACTATGCCCTGTAGTAAAGGTATACCGTTCCACTTTATAGCGCAAAGTAAAGCTATAGTTTCACTTTATACCATACAATAAAGCTTTAAAAATGCCACTTTTCATGGTTAAATAAAGATATACAATTTCACTTTATGCTGTGTGATACAGATATAAAATTTCACTTTATACCATGTAATAAAGCTAAAAAAAATTCACTTAATACCGTGTAATAAAGCTATACAGTTTAATTTATACTTTGTAGTGAAACCAAATAAGGTGTAATAAAGCTACAAGATCTTAAAATAATCGTATACAATTAAATAGTTTTCATAAACATAAAAAGTTAGTGAAACTATCACAATCGTGTAGGTATCAAAATCTGCCATACCGATTTTAATAAAATTTCTCAATAATATGAACCGATACGAATATTACATGCCTGAAGAATGTTTCAGGTTCAAATTGCAATACTATTCCAGCTAAACCTTCTTTTCTTGGTAAAATTATATTTAAATTATTTAAAGTAAAATCATTTATTTAAGGTGCCCTTTACCACACGAACGTATTTTCATATATACTTCGAGTTATTTGATGCTTTCTATAAAATATTTCTATTCATATTTTAAGAAACGTGTAAATAGTTTTGCCTAAAAGTCAAACACAAAACAAATCAAGCACAACAGTTGAATTTAAATAAAAAAATAAAAATCGAAATTGGTGCTATAAATCAAAATATATTTTCTTGAATTTACTTTATTATAAGAAACTTGACTTAAATTTTTTTAATGTAGCCTTTCTATGTTCACGTGCAATGTATTTAAATCTATATTGAATCAATTACTTTTAATCTAATTGAGTTTTAAAATAAAACATATGTGTGATAGCGCCCCCTTAAGCAAGCCTACTCATTTGGCTTCAATTTAATGTTTCATTATTCTATTCTGAGAAACCGCGCCAGAATTATTAGAGGAGTGTGTTATCAGGTTCCGAAGTCCAAGAAAACAGGAAGTCCTTACGACCGGAAGTCGGCCCAGTATTAGTCTGCCCTGTGGTCAGTTATTTTTGAGTTGTGTTGAAAGTCGTTCTACATCAAATAAAAGCTCAAGGGAGATAGGGAGGTGAAATGAACCTGTTGGCAACTCATATCGCCTAGGTTGAGAGGCAAGGAACACTAAAGCTAAAGGAGATAGGGAGGTGAAACGAACCTGTTGGCAACTCATATCGCCTAAGTTGAGAGGCAAGGAAAGGTGTTTCACTAATCTATAGTAGGCTCCCGTGGGACTTGCGGCCAAGTCTTTTTAGTAGAGTGTGCAGTCAGGTCTTTACCAGTGGGGTTTGAGCAGGGGGGGGGCCTGAGGTAAATTTTGTACCCGGGTGGGATTGCTTTTTGGCACTCCTCTTATATAACGGGGATAATAATATAATATGAAGATAATCCCCAAAAATAACAACTCTAAACCTAACGTAGCCTGGGCATAATAGGGAAAAAAAAAACCAGGCGAGGACCATGCCAAAGAGCTTCTAGGGTATTCCAAATTAAAAAAAAAAATCTGAGTGAGCAACATTTCAAATAGATTCTAGGGAATCTAGTTTATAAAAAAAATCTGGTGAGCACTTCTTAAAATAGCTTTTAAAGGCATCCAATTTTCAAAAATTTGCCAAATTGGAAGTGTACAAATTTCAAAATATTTTATGGGAATCACTATTATAAATAGCTGTTAAACGAGTATGATTTTCAAAAATTCTCTAAACGAAGAACCCTTCAAATAGCTTCTAGGAGCATCCAATTTTCTAACCATAACTGGGGAGAGGAGGGTAGAAAGTCCAGAAAATACTTTTTTTGTTCATTCCCCTCCTCCTTCCCTTTCTCGCACAAATAAAGTTCCATAACTATTGTAGAAAATAACAATGTTCTTGATTCTTAGGGTTTAATAGTAAGTCCTAACATCATGTCATAAACTTACAATAACACCCCCTCAAATTAATTTTTTCCTAACCTTACGTAGGTGTGGCATGAAAATAATCTGAATTGGATCTCCATAAATGGCTATCATACGGTACTACAAACATTTCACTACGAAAATTGTTGGGGTTACAAAGAAAACTATTAGAACATATTTCGTAAACAATGTTCGCCTCTTTAATTTTGATATAATGAACGGTTTAAGAAATAATTGCAAAATACCGTTTTACGGCGCCACTCTTTTATTAAGGTGACAGATGTAAATTAACTTTTAAAAAGTGATACTATATTCAATTCTATTGACCAAAAAAACCATACCACTATGTCAAATTTCATGTTAGTATCAAAAATTAAATGATTGATATGCTTAGCATCTCCAATATTACGCCCAGGCTACGTTAAGTTTGGAGTCGTGAGGTTTGGGAATTATTTCCATACCATTCCAAAGTTATGTTAGGTTTTGTTGCTCTGTTTAGTGCCCCCTCAAGTTGACGTCCCGGGCAGCCGCCCGGTTCATCCGACCCTCAAGCCGCCTCTGGGTTTGAGGACAGGTATTTTTGAGTGTGATTGGAAGACAGGTCCTTTTTGAGTGAGGCTTGCAGTCATGTCTTTTTAGCGGGGTTGGCAGTCAATTCTATCTGTGGGGTTTGCGGCTAGGAGTTTTTACTGGGCTTTGCAGCAGCCATATCACACTGTCTAGTGTTTAATCTTACCTTAGACCGAGTTTATATTCATGCATAACGCATAACTAGTAGTGAATAGTGCATAATGTACAGTGTACAATTCACAAGAAAAGTACAACGGCTTATAATGAAAGATAGTGATTAAATCCGACTCAAATGAATTATTTTTATTCTTAGTAGTTGGCCCTGATTCTTTTCTCTAGCAGATAAGGTACAATACTTCTCCTTACCCGCCTCGGTGGCGTAGTTGGCTAACGCGCTAGTCGTGTTGAGCTCGACCGCCGAGGACCGGGAGATCGAGGCTCGAATCTCGGTCAGGTGAACTGGGGGTGCCTTTTCCTAAATGGTTTTCCACTCTCCCTCCACGCAAATGTGGGGTCACTTCCTTAAATTCAACCCTCCCAATTCCTAATCCATTAGAGTAATTAGTACTTAAGCGTATAACCCGAACGCGTAGTAAGACGTGGTTCTAAATATTAAATATCATTACAATACTTCTTTTAAGGGCTCACTTGTAAAATAAAGTTAAATAAACTGTATATTTTGAAACATAAAACTAACTGATTTAAATGGTGCCTGTACTGTTAAATTACATTTGATTTTTATTTGGTTCTGATTTTATTATATTCATGAAAATATACTTAATTCTCAATCACAGAATAAACAAAGTATTATTTATCCTTTATTTTTAATCATATTTACAATTGTATTTATTTACGCTAAAAAAAAAAAGTTTGTAACAAACAAGTAGGCTATGGCTACCACAACCATTTCAAACATAAAACAGAATATATTTTTCGAACGCTGTGTATACTGGCGTTAACTCGGCTAGGGCCACTCCTCGCATTCTCATTGGCTTATACAGAATGGGGCAGAAAGTGTTGGCATATCTAATAACACTATATCTTTACTAGTTTAACTACTAAATACAAAAATACTGACAATTTTCTATATAAACTTGAATGATTTAAATAAACAATGTCTTTAAGCTGGTTACAATTATATGCAATACATTGTTCTCAAATCTTGACACGACTTTATGTAATGTATTTTATTGAATTGCTTTTAGTTACTGGATTGTTCTTGGGCAAGTCACGTAGACACGATTCTTTAACATGCCCCACAAGAAAAAGTCCGTGGTGGCCGCGTGGGCTGTGACGGAGTTGGGTAGGCCGGACGAAGTCGGAATAGGCTGATGTTCGGACTGTGTGGGTCAGTGCCCCATCTCGCTGGAACCACATGTTGTTGGTATCCATTCCTTTACGTTGCAGTTCAAGGGTTAGAAAGGTTTAACAGCAATGGAAGTGCTTCACACAACGTTTCACGATTTGGGGTCATCGCATGGCCACCACGTTCACCAGACATTTTCCTGTGGGGCATGCAATAGACTCATGTTTACACGACTCTCCCAATAACAATTCAGGAACTTAACGAATTGTGGTGGAAGTTGAAGCAATTCAACATGAGATATTGCGCAAAGTCATGTCAGCTTTAGAGGAGCGTATACAACAATGTGTTGCATATAATTTGGCCATCTTAAGGACTTTTTTTTTTCAAATGAATAATTCAAGGGAATATAGAAAATTGTCAATCTTTTGTTGCTATTTTAAGTTGAATTCGAAGCAGTCAGTAAAGATAGCGTTATTAAATATATCAACACTTTCTGCACCTCCGTGTACCAGAGCTCTAAATCTTCAAGTCCATGCATAGGCCTAGCTCATAAGAAGTTAAAGGTAAATCAATTTTATGAATTGTGCACTATACACTATATATAGATTAGGAATAATATTTCGACCTCTTTCACATTATGTGCTAGGCACCATTTTTGACTAGTTGTGTTTTATGCATGAATAGAAACTCAGCCTAGCCTAGCATGGCATAGCAGCAAAACCTAACAACATTATGTCCCTCCAATTGATGCCGATCTTCTTGAGTAATTCCATCAGATTCTTCCACGTCACTCTATAAAACACATTTTTGCAGTCGATGAAACCAATTTAAGCCTTTACCTTGACTTCCTGCACTTTCTCTAAAATTATTATCAGAATCCCGATGGAACCTTTGGTTACTTTTCCTTTTCTGAATCTAAATTTATCTTCTTCCATCACCCTTTTTACTATTTTACGTTCCAGTCACCTGTTGACTATTTTTACCACGATCTTCCTCACACGAGAAATGAGGCTGATGGTCCTGTTGTCATTGCATTTTTTTGTTTGTTTCTTCGTCTAGAAAGTCTTTGGGCCATTCTCATGTTTCTTATTTTTAAATTTTGTTAGAGCTATTACATTAATCCATTTTTTCCCAGTTCCTTCAGCAGGTCAGTTGGTATGTCGCCATCTCCAGTAGATTTGCTTTATCGCATGTCCTTTATGACTCTCTATTTCTCTCTTTAAATGAAACTTCCTTTTTCTTCTTCCTCTACCTCATCTTCTGCTTCAATCTCCGGGCTTCCTGGTCGATTTTCCTTGCCCTACAGTTTTTTTTATGTATCTTTCCCAAATCCAAAAAAATATCTTTTTGATTCATCACCATCTGACTTTTGGGGTTTTCTATTCCTATTGTTCGCACACCTTTGTTTTAATTCCCTCCCAGTTCCTTTGCTTTCTGGTACATGAGGTCCTACCTTTCTTTTCTTTACAGTTCGTTAAATTCATTGCATGTCTTCTCTATTTAGTCTTTCCTCGCTATATCCGTTTCTCCCCTTAATTCGTTGTTTAACCTCATATATTCTTCTTTGTTGACTTTTTTTCCATTTCCTTATTTCTTTCATTATCTGTTGCTTTCATGTAGTCTTCTTAACTTTTCCAACATTACCATTCATAGCTTCAAAAAATATTTCTTAACGTTAATACAATGGATATTAAACTAATAAATAATATTAATATCCGAAATCACATTCATGTTCGACCCACAGTGACTATAAAGATAAAAATAAGAATGTTAAAAAGTTTTTTTTAAACATTAGATTATAGGAAGTTTATTATTTTTCATATATAATACTCTTGTCATCAAGTGTGAAACAATAATTTTATAAAATTAATTTCTTAATATTACAAAGTCAAACATTATATTTTAATATTAAAACTTTAATTTTAAATAATATTTAAAATATGTATCTGAAAATAAAATAGTCAATTCAAAGAGTATATGCCTTTTTTTCCGTTTCGATATGACTAGAAAGGCGTTTTTTTAAAAATATACTTGGCTAGTGTGAGGTTTGACAACTCCACTTAATATTCAAGTGAGACTTGAGGGCAAAAATATTTGAGAGCTCCTGCTAGATTCTATCTCACTTTTGCCTGAGTGAAAATAAAATAACATCATCCTCCAACCCATTCTCTAAACTAGTGTTTTCTTAATCTTTTTAGTGCCATGGAACACTTTGACAGTCTGATGACGCCTGTGAACCTTTTCTCAGAATAATATATTTGTTTAAATATATAAAATTATCATTCATAGGAATTGATCACAAAGGAAACCAACTATCTTGAAATACTGTTATAAAAATATAAATTGAGATGTAGCAGCTAATATATATATATATACTTGTTTACTAACTTATTAATAATAAGACAATGAACTAATTTATATAATTTTGTAAGTTAAATTTAGATATCCTATACTACTGTGGCTCGTTGCCTAGATTTCAATTTGAAAGGAATGATAAATCTCAGTTAAAGGCTAGTAAAATCAAATATATATCCCCCCCCCCATTCCCATTCTAAGTTCACGGACCCCTTGAAATCAGTCCGTGAACCCCAGGTTAAGACTCCCTGACTAAATGAACTACTAACAGATCTGTCAAATGCACGTGTATTCACTTGTTTAAGTGGTTTTCCACCGAGTCTTATTATCCCACCTGGCTATAAACATTTTAACTAAGCTAATGGGTTGGGGATAAGAAAGGTACGGTAGATTAAAAAGTGAGTGTACATGCATTTGCGTAGAGTGGGAAATAATTTAGAGGGAAAACCTTAGTACTACTTTGGCTACCTTAGTACTACTTTGGCTACCTTAGTACTACTTTGGCTACCTTAGTACTACTTTGGCTACCTTAGGCTACTTTGCAAGGACTGGGGTCTGGATTCTGGTTGAATGTACGATCATTTATTTTATCTATAAGTTCATCAAATCGTCGGTTTTTCCAATTTATTCGTATCACAGATGGGTGTCCGAGGGGTAGTTTTCAACACTGTGACGTGAACATAAAATTCCCTATGTATGCTCTGGAGAGATTAAAAACAAATCATTGGCAATTTCACGAACAAAACCGAGTAGGTGATGACGCGCAATGGGCATAGAGCTACGTGTGGAGGATGTCATGTTTCAGACACACTCTAAAAAGGGTCTCACACTTCACACGATCGCCGTTGAAGATTGTGTCGTCTTATTTCCGTTGATACTTAAGGGGTCCGCCCCCACCTCATAAAGCAACGCCTACGGCCGTCCTGTGTCCCCTTTTTAGTACCTCCCCCGTCTCGTCCGTAAAAAAAACACAACCGGAAGTGTTTCTTCCACCCCTCCACAGGAAGAGAGGGCCCGTGGACCTCTCGACAGAACTCTTTATATAGATGTTGCTGACGTCACATAATGTGATGTAGCTTTATACACATGTCTTATCGCTTTGCATATGCGTCTTCTCACTTTGTACAGTGTCTTATCACTTTGTACAGTGTCTTCTTGCTTTGTACAGCGTCTTCTCACTTTGTACAGTGTCTTCTTGCTTTGTACAGTGTCTTCTTGCTTTGTACACGAGTCTTCTCACTCTGTACAGCGTCTTCTCACTTTGTACAGTGTCTTATCGCTTTGTACAGTGTCTTCTAGCTTTGTACAGTGTCTTCTAGCTTTGTACAGTGTCTTCTTGCTTTGTACAGTGTCTTCTTGCTTTGTACAATGTCTTCTAGCTTTGTATAGTGTTTTCTTGCTTTGTACAGTGTCTTATCGCTTTGTACAGTGTCTTCTCACTTTGTACAGTGTCTTATCGCTTTGTACAGTGTCTTATCGCTTTGTATAGTGTTTTCTTGCTTTGTACAGTGTCTTCTTGCTTTGTACACGCATCTTCTCACTATGTACAGTGTCTTCTCGTTCTGTACACCCGTCTTCTCTCACTTGGTACAAGTGTATTTTCTCTTTGTACTAAGTGTTATCACCTCGTACACGCTCATCTAGAGCTCCTATACGGGAGATTAAAAATTTCCCGGTAAATTTTCATTTGGGAAATTTAGATCCTGGGGATATAGGCCTATTCATAAATTTCTTTGATCAAAAATAATGTACTACAATATCTGGCCTAGATCATACGGGGGAACCCTGATGTTAGGGACACATTCAACCACCAAGCGCTGTAATCGATACTTTAGTGTGGGAAGAGAACTGGAATCACTGTCATTGCTTTGTGATAGCTCATTTTATGATGTTTCTGGTACTACTAGCGTCCTTAGGATAGTTTAAACTGAAGTGGAAACTTTAAAACCTGGGATATATCGATTGCATTCGTTTCATTGAATATTTATAAAAAAAATCCCTACATTTCCATCTTGCATCTCTAGCTGGATCCAAAGATTGTGTGGGCCGGAAGTGAAGGGTAGTGTCCAGCCTGATGTTTTGAGCCGGTTGCTGGTGCGTTGAATGGAGGAAGGGATATAGAACTAGATCTCACCCTCCAAGGCAGGGAGGGAGAGGGGGTAATCTGTGTCCCCCCTCCTCCTGTAGTGGACCAGGTGTGAGAAGCAACCCTAAACTTACCTGCCTTGCCTGCCCCCACTATCATGATCACACGGAGCCCTGGCTGGGAGCACACCTGCATACATCTACATTCCTCCCCTCCCTTCTCTCAACTTCCGGTTACCAGCTACAGTCATCTTCAGATTTCACACCAGTACTACCAACACCATTATTACCAGACTCTGTGGTTGGAAGGGTCGACCTCAAATCTCGGTGACACTGGTTCGTTTCCGGATGGTGCTACGACGATGGTAGACCTACTACAGTAGATTCTCGATAATTCGAGTTGAACGGGATAGGGCCAACCTCAAACTATCGAAAACTCGAATTTTATGGAATAATCGGAAAAAAACGATATGGTAAAAAGAATACTTATTTATATTTGATTTTAAATTGCATTACACAAAAATATCACCTGTTTTTATTTACTTTGATTCACTTTAATATTTAACCGTGCATTTTACAAACACTGTCAGTTTATTGTATAGGCAATTTATCACACGACCTACAAACTGTCTTCAGTTTATATGCACGATTTATTATAGTGATAATAATTGTGATCAACTAATTTCCAGCCCATGTTGATGGGCGCATGGGCTAAACGTCAAGTGCGTCTAGTTTGGTTTCTCTGGGATGGCTCGTCTACAATCAGTCGTACCCGCTTGTCGGACTTGGGATCAGTAATGTTGTCTAGTCTGGTTTCTCTGGGATGGATCGTCTACAATCAGTCGGACTTGGGATCGTAATGTTATCTAGTCTGGTTTCTCTGGGATGGCTCGTCTACAATCAGTCGTACCCGCTTGTCGGACTTGGGCTCGTAATGTTGTCTAGTCTGGTTTCTCTGAGATGGCTCGTCTACAATCAGTCGGACTTGGGATCGTAATGTTATCTAGTCTGGTTTCTCTGGGATGGCTCGTCTACAATCAGTCGGACTCGGGCTTGTAATGTTGTCTAGTTTACTATGGCACACGCAAATGCAGTCGTGTGTTGGTATTGTCGGATCCGCTTATCAGAAGGAAATTAACATTTTCCATCTTTTGCGTTTACTTGGTTAAGTTGGCTTGAGTTCAGCCAATCATTCAACTAAAGCAATTAGTTATTTGGTCATGAAGAACAGTTCGTGTATATATATATAAAAGGTATTGCACTAAACATTCCTTAAGAGTAATAATTTAATAAATATTTATAATATTAATTTTATTCTATTTAACTCGTGTTTGTAGGATATAACTTTTATGTTGGAGTCATATTGGTTTAAATTACGTTTACCGACATTTTATTATAGACAATCCTTGTTTAAACAGAAAACAAACACATCACGTCTTGCGAGTGCGCTTTACGAGTGCGCGTTCGACAAGCGGGCTGTGATTGGTTGTAGGCGAGCCATGACGGGAAGGTCAGGGCTCAAATTCCATTTGGGTGTACTAAGGTGGTTACGTATTGAAAGCGACCACAAAAACTTACATCGCGTTCAAAGCTATCAAACATGTTTTTTAAAATTCATTCAAGAAAATGAGCTAAGTATGTGTCAAAAATAACACGTAAAAAAGAGAATTAAAACCATAGATAACATAACCTAACATAACTAATTTAACCTAACCTAACCTTATCTAACTAACCCAATCCAATATAACATAACCAACTTAAAATTAAGGAATCAGGTGAAGCTGCAATAAAACGGCGCAAGCCCTAATTATAACTGGATAAAAAATAATTGAAAATATATTCCAGGACTTCGTAAACACGAAGGACTTGAAAATATGTCTTGATACATTAAAATACGTGAATAAATTAGATTATAATTTTGTACTTATGCATTATGAACATTGTACATTGTACTTATCGTACATAAGAATAAAAATAATTATTGACATAGATTAAATATCTGCAACTAAATTCAGTAAAGCAATAGGTTAGGTACGTAAATTGAAAATGACTCAAAATGGGGAAATGAAGGAAATGTAACTGTTGAAAACATAGCAATGGTCTATGTAGGTGTACAGTCACTGTCTAAGTACCGGAAGTAATTAGTTGTGGTGGGAAGCAACTGGTCCAACCGCTAGGGATGTATTTGAATGTGGGGTTGGGTTCTTTATTGATACCATAGTATAGTCATGTCCATGTTACTAAAAGTGATCAATTGTTGGTGAGATACGACTGTCGCCTCGGTGGCGTAGTTAGCTAACGCACTAGTTTCATGTTGAGCTCGACTGCCGAGGGCGGGGAGTTCGAGGCTCGAATCTCGATCAGGTGAACTGGGGGTGATTTTTCCCAAATAGTTTTCCCCTCTCCCTCCCCGCAAATGTGGGTTCACTTGTTCTAAATTCAACCTTCTTAGTTCCTAACTCATTAGCGTAATTATTATTTAACCGTATATCCCAAACGGGTTATAAGACGCGGTGCTAAATAAATAAATAATTAGAATAGGTTTGACTGTGGCGTGGAGGTTGTACCAAATGTCTTGGTACTGTCACTGCCTTAGTGTTCAGTTGTAATAAGAAGTGACTCTCCAACTGGTTAAAATATATTTGAATGG
>CABFWB010003379.1:3097-56179 GCA_902151455.1 Timema bartmani
CTTATTTTTTCCAATCTTTTTACTCTTTCTTTAAATTCTTACTAATTTTTCCCCCCCCCCCCCCGAAATAATTACAACATTAACTCTCTCTCTATCTCTCTATCTCTTTATCTCTCTCTCTATCTCTCTCTCTCTATATATATATAGCCTACATAAATATAATTGTGTATAGTCTGTTCTCCAGATGGCTTTCTAATACGAATGTTCTATATACACAACAATTAAAACTCCCCCAAAAACTTTGCCTGGAATACTGAACAAACTAATTGCTCTATAATTCTTACATTTCCTCTTACTGCCTTTGCCTTTATACAAAGGAACAATGATGCAATTCATCCAGTCATTAGGAACGTTCGCAATCCCATCACACACATTGAACAACTCACACAATCTGTTAAGTGATAACGTGCCCACACATTTAAGAATTTCACTTGTGATCTCATTTACGCCCGCAGCTTTGCCATTCTTTAACATTTTCATAGCTTTAAACAACTCAGCCTCCTTAATTATTTCACTTTTTATAACATTTTCCCTATTTACTGCTACTTTCTCCACATTTTCGCCATAAAATTGCTTAAAATACTTTCTCTGTCGCTCTCTTCTACATTTAAAAAAATCCCAGATCACCTCACCACGTTCATTCTGAATGCCATAGGTCTTTCCTTGCACTCCTTGTTTCGTTCTATTTACCCACTTCCAGAACAGCTTCCTATTACCTTCAAAATCATTCTGCATTCTTTCCCCTTCTTTTAATCTCATTTGCTCTTTACTCTCCTTTACTTCTTTCCTTGCATTAATCCTTTTCTCTTTGTATATTTTGCACAACATATTATGTTTTGTTTCACTCTTCACAGCAATCATTCGTTTGTATGCGTCTTTCTTTTCTCTCACAGCTTCTTTCACCTGTTCATTCCACCGTGCATCTCTTTTAAGTTATCCACGACCGCAGATCCACACAAAACTTTCGCACAATCAACTACAGCCTCTTTTATTATGTTTCAAGCTTTTTCAATAACATTATCATATATTTCGACATTCCATTCATGCTCTTGTATATTTAATTTTTCGCCTAGCAATCTTTCATATTGCGCTCTCACTCTTTTATCCTGTAACTTTTTCACTTCCACTCTTACCTGCTTACTACTCTTGTGCTGCTTCCTCACGAAACTCCTACATAATTCAACTTCTGAAATAATTAGAAAGTGATCCGTTCCACATTAAGCTCCATGCACAGCCCGAGTATTATTTATTAAACTTCTCAGTCTTTCATCATACACCACAAAATCAATCATCGTTCTCGAATCGCCCCTTTGCCATGTAGACAAGTGAATATATCTGTGCTTAAGCCACGTGTTCGACACGAACAAACCCTTTTATAAACACAGTCTCACCAATTCATCACCCTTTTCGATTGCCCTATCACCACCATATCTTCCTTTATTTCCATCTCTTTACCACAACCACTAGGAAGCAGTAGGCGGTACACTGACACCAGGACATTATTTAATTCTCACTGTTAATGGTGGATTTGTATGTCTAAATTATTGCTAATTAATTTACATCTTTTCAAAAAATTTGTCCCGTGTTATTTCATTTTATTATTTTGTCGTTTTTATGATTTGATTTGGAACTAACCCTTAGAATAACCTTGTTGCGTTCCTTGATGAGTACTCGCTAGCCGTTCTCTCTTATGGCAGTGCTAATATTCAACCTGGCGAGAGAAAACAAAAGAAAAACGAAAACAACTAACCGTCATTTTGAGGGTGTACGAGGTTCGGCTCATTTCGGCTCATCTCGGTTCGGCTATGTTAGTCTCGTTTCTACTTTTGCAAGATTGTTTTGCAGTTTAATTATGTTCATTAATTTCCTGAATTATTTTATACTACACTTTAATTCCTGAATTATTTTATATTTAAATATAATATATTACCGAAGCAAAATGCCACACATTTGTAGTGCTGTGTTAGTGCAAGATATTTGTTTTGCACTTTTACTATGTTCATTAATGCCTGAATCATTTTATATTTAACATTTAATTTAATGTGAGCTCTACGTACTTGACCAAGTGGTGAAGCTATTTAAATTTAATTTACTACTGAAGCAAAATGCCACAAATTTATAGTGCTGCGAAATGCAATCACACAACTGAAAATAGTAAATTAAAAAGATTTCCAGCTGATCCTAAAAGGAGTATAATTTGTAAATCCAACATAAAGCAGGCGCATTGGCAAAGGAAAGGACACCACATGATTTGTTAAGCTACCCGTATGAGTTGTACGCCAATGGATTTCTACGAGCGACAAGAAGCCTATTAATTTTCCCGGGAGAGATATTTTCACATACTTTCCAGGGTTCTTTAACATATCACAATCGAGATGGGACCAGCGGCTTTACTTCCCCTCTAAAGGAAGGTGTACTACGAATGTTTGTCGCTCAGTAAAAATCCGTTTACTCCGGATGTGTTCGAACCCATCAACATCGAATCTTGAGGCGAGCACTTTACCCCAAGACTACTGCCAAAATCATTGGGCGGGGCCAAGTTGATGTGATTTTGGTTTATAACTTCCACAAAAATGTAACACTAACGATTTTTTTTTGTTTCCTGAACAGCACTAACGATTTCATTAGGTTCTGTCATTAGTGCTGCATCGTAATATGGTGAGTGGGGCCAGGTTGACGTAAACTTGGCAACGCCCAATGGTTTTGGCTTTAACTTCCACAAAAATCACTAATGTAGCACTAACGATTGCATTAGTTCTGGTCGTTAATGCTTTCATAGGTGGGGCCAAGTTTATGCACCTCAGTGGTGGAGCATTGGCACGTAAAGCCAAAGGTCCGTGGTTCAATTCACGTGTCCAGGTTGTCTTAGTTGAATAAAACTTGGTTTTTCAATAAAATAATTACTAATTAGTTGTTGGGCAAGCAGGAGCTGGTACTGATGAAAATAATCACACGAAGGCTGACCGTGTACGGTCTCGTCGTAAATACTTATGCATAATGTCAGTCCTAAGACTGACATCCGTAAATTACCCTTAAATTAATTTATTTTAGGAGATGCTTCTCCATGTACCAATTTTAAACTAAATCATAATTATCTTAAGAAATCACTCATTTGTAAAGTACCCTTTTATTATTCTTTCAAAAGAAAAACCAATAAGTAAAAATTTATATATTTTTTGTATTAACATAGTGATAGTGCTACTTTCTAGTAAAGATTTGGTGAGTTAAGTAGAGCCTCTGCTTCTTCCATCTACCAGATATGTGACACCGCAATTAAATGATACAAATCAGAATGGATACAATTCAGGATTTTGTGGATATAATGCTAATAATTATAGTGGATACAAATCAGGATTTTTGTTAAAGTCGTTTATTTGAAAACTGCCTGAATGGAGACCATTCAGAATGGATACAATTAAGGATTTAGTGGATATAATGAAAATGGATACAAATCAGACTTTCTATTTGTGGAGCATGTTTAAGAAATGTCTGAACGGAGACCATTCAGAATGGAAACAATTCAGTCGTCTCGAAAAAATAAAGTCGTTACGTCTATACTCTCCCCTTCCCAAACATCCCGCAGCCCCCCACCTCCGCACACAAATAAGGTTTCCCACCACAGCTTATAATATTTCATAAGTTTTTAATTTAAAACCAAAATTAATAATACATTTTGGTACATGAAACATGTAATAATGTATCAATATTTACTATTATGCAGCCAAAAGTTCGTTTTAGTTAGGGAAGTATTTAACTTAAAATGACAACTCATATTGCCTTAACATTATTTTGGAGGGACTCTTAGATTTTGAATTGCCGCCAAAACTTGCCATACTTAATTTGTAATTACTTAAAGGTGTGCAATTTTTATGGACTTTCACTTTAATATTCGTACATTTTAAGCTTTTATGATTTCATAAAAATTAGTTATATAATTTATTTATTTCTAAATACATGCATAATTAACGTGTAAAATTCAGTTTTCTCCACAAGAAAAGTGTTGCAAGTTATTACGTCATACCCCCTCAATGGCATACTGCGAGTACTCATCATATCGAGGTTATTCTACTAGCCCTTGCCCTTACTCGCTCTTTATGATTGGTCTTGGAACTAGATTCTCGCCTAGTTTCTATTTCTTTTCTTAGGTTGTGGTCGTCTTTCTTTATCTTCTTTATCTATTATCCATCTTTGTGGCTAATGGTTATCAATCTAACTGCACAGTCACACACTTCTCACTGCTGTGAAATTGTTTGTTAGTATGTTTAATGTAAAAACATCAACTTTAAAAGGAGGTAAAACCTATTAATTTAAATTCTCTTTAAATTATTATATATTATCATTATAATCTTCATAATATTTAACTTCTTAAGTTTAAATATGTGAATAACAAAAATAATTAACCTGGCAGTAGTGTGCCCTAAAATTCTTACGCCAGTGGTGTGATATCACGACCTGCTCCTTTGTCACTGCTCCTCTGACGTCACATTCACAGCCTGTTCCTGACAGCATTGATCTCTATACTATAACTGGATGGACATCTGTGGCTGAAATTTTCGAGCTGTCGTCTGCATACCATTGGGTAAGAGAGAAAGAAACTTTCGGGTATCTCTTTCTCTCTTTCACCCATACAAGTCAATGTGGCATTTTGACATCGTTCATTAATTTGATTGAATATATGAGATACATCAATGTGAGAGTGGTTAAATTAAATAAATATGTTAGTTAAAGCTTTGAAGAGCATATAAAAGTTCAAAACTGGTTAGTTTTTTCTTTAAATAAGTTGATGTAGCCTAATATGTACGATGATTTTTGAAGGAAGCTTACTTTTAAGGCTTTATCTCGTACCAGAATCCTACCATATATTTGTGTCTAGTTAGGATAAAAGACCTTCCAGAAGGAAATTTCTACTTCTGTTCTAAATTGCCGTTCATCCTACAAAAATATTATATATATGATAGTATTCTGGTACGAAATAAAGCCTTACAGATTGGAATTATTACTAAAATCAGGGTTTAGTAGATACTGTACTTCCTACAAGCCAATAACCTAAATTATCATTTGAACGTAAGACTTCTACACAAAGTGTGTCATTCAAACAAATGTAATACAGTTTTTAGCTAACTTGTTTCATTATAGTTATCGAAATGTCAACATAATATGGTTTCTGAAAGATATGAGCCAACTTAAAAAAACAGGTATTATTATAATAATACTTTCCACAAGCCTATAACCTAAGTGATAGTTTGAATGCATGGCAACTATTCAAAGTTTGTCATTCAAACAAATGTAATCAATTTTTAAGATACCTTGTTCATTATATTTACCGAACTTTCAATAAAATATGGTTTCTGAAACCAATATACACGCTAATAACCAACTTTAAATATAAGTGTTGTCGTGGCAGACTGTAAACAACATTGATGATAACTACATAAAAATTGAAATATCTAAGGTTTTATTCGTATTTGTACAGTATTACCTGTAAAACTGGATTCTATATCCTTTAATGTAAATGTTTCTTCAGGAAAGTATGGTATAATACTTCACTATTTTCAAACAATAACACTTTTATTCATCAGAGACATGTTTTCACATAAGAACATTTAAAGAAACCGTTAAATCTTTCCCTCCCTCAGTGTAGCAGACGATACACTTGAGCGTCACGCTTTTGTCCTTGGAATGTGCATGTGTATGTCCATCCAGTTATATTATAGAGATCAATGCCTGACAGACGAAAGGAGCTGTTCCTTTTTGTCACAGGTCAGTTTGAAACGTTAAACCCATAGATAAGGAAGTCATTCACTTGCATGTTTTCTCCATGTACATATATAATTTATTTTCATAACAGATTTTGACTTTGTTTTGTTTTTTAATGGAGTTGGTAGGTTAAAGTGGCCCCGCTGGGTTAGAGTCAAATGTATTTAAGTTAAACAATAAATACTAAAGCCTATTTTGTTGATATCAAAAGAATAGAGGGACCTGGAGAGCCTTGACCACATTTTCAAACAAATATTTTTGAATTTTTTTTCTTTTAAGTGCTGAAGTTTTTTCTTTCACGCTATCTTACAGGTAGAGAAAGTATTGTGATCGTCAAAAAAGTCGAACTCGAGATTTTGATGAATCTCGATGTTTCATAATCCCCGAATAAAAAAAAAGTTGTTTTTTAATTTCTGGCTGTATGTACCTCGTACTAGGGCCTAAACTATTTAACCGATTGGGCTAAAACTTGGTGTCTAGGGTGTTCACAGGGTTGCACCGAGGGCTTTTTGGAAATTGATATCTAACCCTAAAATTAAGGGTAGTTTACTGAAGGGAAAAAAGAGAGAAAAAAAACATGTTCTCAAATTCGGCTCTAATGATTTTGATTAAAATTCGTATCTAGGCGTTGATTAAAATTATAAATAAGCTGGCTATTTTCATTTGCCCATGAAAATTACTTTTAGGGCACTTCACAGAAGCGGAAATTTCCGTATCTCTGCAAATATTTGAGGTACTAATTACTTATCATTGCAAAATTGTAGCACTATTAAAAATAAAAATCTTTTATATGAACTATATTTTTATAAAAACCAATATTTTTCAAGCGATACACAAATATATATATATATATATATATATATACTACCACCCCCCTCCCCCCAAAATTATTTAGTCTTTTGTTGGGTTGTTGAAATCAAATACTCAGTGAAGTGTATACACAAAATAGCAAACAGTTTATTATGTGAACGTATTTACAATTTACAATACCTCTTTGTATACAATATTTGATGTCATAATGTAATCATCTTGAATTTTTTGTTTGTCATCTTAAATTTCAAACAAACAATGTGTTTTAACGTAAACTGAGTATGCTATGTCAGGAGTCGGTAAAAAATCCTATCCACTGATACCTTATTCATTGCTGTAGACTTTGTATTAGTTGAGAAAAAGGGATGTTTACAACAGAAATAATATATAGGATTTTTTAACTTTTCCAACACTTTAAGCAAAGTATTACGACGGTCAAAAAAAATCTAACCCAAGATGTAGATGGATGTTGACGTTTCATGACCCCCCGAACCCTAAAAAGTGGTTTTTGCAACACTGTATGTCTGTCTAACTCTAAAATTAAGAACAGTTTAATAAAGGGTGAAAAGAGAAAAATTCCATTTTCTCAAAATTGGCTACAACGTTTTTTATTAAAATTCTTATCTTGGTGTTGATTAAGATTATAAACAAAATGTCTTTTTTTATTTTCTCATGAAAATGACTTTTAGGGTACTTTACAGAAGCAAAAATGTCTGTATCTCCGCAACTATTTGAGATAATAAATAACTTATCATTGTAAAATTTTAGTACTATTAAAAATAAAAAACCTATATTTGAAATATATTTTTATAAAACCAATAGTTTCTGAGATATTGTCAAATATATTAATACAATTTTGTGAGCTTTAGTTGTGAAGAGATAATACATTAGTTTAGACACAATAATAATTCTCTAATGCCATAGAGTAATTAAATAAGTAAGTCTTTCACGAAGTTGATGTTGTTTTTCATTTAACCTCTTAGAGGAAATGCTCGTACAGCACAGGGGGGAATCCAGGATTTTTGTGAGGGGGTAGGAACGTAGGTGCTCCCGTTGGGATCAGATTGGGGAAGGGGGAGGGGGCGCACCTCAAGAAATTTTGACATAAAAATACTTAAAATTTGAAAGTAAAATTTTAAGTAATTTTTCAGTGTGATGCTAAACTTGAAAATAACCCTATAATGAAGGGTATAATCCTCTAATGAAGGATATAACTTGAAATTTGCGATTAGTATTGAAATTTATTTTGAAAAAATAATAAGAACATCAACAAATAGTGATTATTAAGAGGTAAATGAATTTAAACATTATAACAATTATTATATAAGTAGTTTTTTTTAGCTATTCAATCAATTAGGCAAAATAGATGGAATCGTCCAGATTTTGAACAATCAAACTTCAACTTCTTTCTATAGTATAGCTAGTTATTTCTCATTCTAAATTGAAACTGTACCATTAAGCCATACTAGCACGTTATGTGTTTGGTCTTATTTAAAGATTTTGTTTAAAGCACGTTATTTAAAAATACATTATTTTAAAGATCTTTATTTATTATCAATCATTGAAATAGTAATAATAAAAATGATAAAATAAATTTAAACCTAAACAATGTTTGTGCAACAAGGTGAGAGGCACGCAACTTAAATTTGGGTAGTTTCATTAATTCCCATTTTCCCCATTTTAATACTTAATGTGATTGTCTTAAGACAGGACTAACCTTTTATCAAATGTTAGAGCTGAGCAGTACAATTCAATGTTTCATATACCTGGCAGTTAAGTCTATTTTGTCCCTGATCCCTCACAAACTACCTGTCAGTTAGCAAGATGTTAAAATTATCAATGTGCAGGCTTTTCGGGATATCTCATGTATTTGCTATCTACATCAGAGGATGAATGAAAGGGTTACTCCATGTGAAGATTGAACCAGAGGACTTGGAATATCATCACAGAATGGATGGAAGGGCACTCCCTGTAAAGATTGAACCAGAGGACCTGGAATATCATCACAGAATGGATGAAAGGCTATTCCCTGTGAAGATTGAACCAAAGGCAGATTCGGAATGTCGCCATCAAGAAATGAAGTTGGAAATGGAGGTAGGCAACTGCATCAGTTTTAATTTATATTTGTGTGATATTATTCACAAATATTAACATAATACATATACATAACATTTAACATAATACAAATACATAACCATTGTTACAAGTTAGTCTTAGAATATCTTTCAGGCTTAACTGAAACAAGCATTTATTCAAAGTGTCGTTGACTTATTTTAATATACAGTATTTAGAGTACCCTGAATTACAAGAAATGAAAATGTAAGTTTTAAACCAATTATTATAAATATTGCCTTAACATTTGATCTGTAAATAAATATTATATTCAAATAATTTTGTATTCATTAGTTTGTCTCTATATTTTATCAAAATTTGAAAATTGGTGAATTGACACACTAAAGATAGAGGTTTTCATAATAACACCATTTACACAAAATTAAAACAACAAAAATTCTTGGTAATTATTTATTATAAATTAATACCTTAACTTGAATAGTTTCTACATAATCATTACAAACCTAATACACTTTTCTTATAAATGATAAGGGAATGAGATGTGTGATTAATTTTATGCTTGAAAATTTTTGCTAACTTTCACTATACATGCTAGGTATTTATACATTTCTAATAAGTAGCATTATTGGTTCAGCACAAACAACCATGACTAAAGGGTTTAGCTTTCAAATTGAAAATCAATATTAACTTTGAATCATATTCTTACCACATTCTGTTGATTCACTCCTAACTATGGATGTAACCAAAAGTTATTACTAAACACCTACTGGTTTTAGATTCCAATAATAGTAATCATTGTTGTAGTTAATAAATCATCAACCGTTTTCAAACTTTGGCCGTGGTAGTTAAGTAAGATGCCAAAATATTCCTAATTCCTTCCACCTTTCTTCTATTTGCTTTCATTCTTCTCCTCTTACTAGCACACTTGTTGTTATCTGCATTTCCCATATTTTGCCTAGTATACCTTGCGGTAATTTTTCTACTTACATCATTTGCATTATTCTCCTTGGGATTCTTTTCTTTTCCATCCTCATTACATGACCATACCATCTAACTCTTGCTTCCTCTACTATCTCATGTACACTCTGTACCCCAATTCTTGCATGGGCAACTTCATTCCTAGTCTCATTTCTCTTTGTCAGAACATGCTCCTCAAAAACTAAATTCCTATTGCCACCACTTTCATAGTCTCTTTTACATCCATTGTCCATGTTTCTGCTAAATATGTAACTATGGGCACAAAGTATTTACTATGTAGCATTTCCTAGTAATCATTATAGTATCCATACATTCATACTTTACTAAAATAGTGATAGGGACAAGTTAATATATTTAATAGTTATAAATATTGTAAGGCCCAATTCACCTTATATTCATACATCACTGCCTTCTCAAAATGAAAATCAATTTCACTGCTTAGTCGGCCAAGAATGGTTATATTTTAGATTATTTAAAAGCATTTAATGAGAGTGAGAATGGTTTTGTACACAAATATTTTTCTTTATTAATATCTAGAAGTTTTATTTTATTTTAGACTGATGTTGACCTCAAAATAAAGGCAGAATTCAAAGAATGCTTACAGCAACAAAGAAGTCAACAACTACTATTGCTATTTCCTCCAATTAAAGAAGAGCTGCATGAATTTGTAAGTAATTTTTGTTTCCTCGAATATTTACATAAATATTTTAAAGCTCTCTCAAAAGATTAAACAAACGTATAAGGAACATTTAAAAACAAAAAGCACCTCTTCTTACTTTAGGAAATAACTTCTTTAAGTTTCTAATTTTACAAACATTGTTGTTGCTTAATAGTGGTCAATGATTATTGGACATATTTGAGCTTTCTCTTCCTTTTTTTTTATATAACTTTGAAAGTATATGTGAGAGAGGTAAATTCTGGACTTTTTTTTAATGATTTAATTAAATCTGATAAAAATTTCATTTCTCTGAATTTAGCTATAGTAATATTTTTTTCCTTTTTATACACCAGAACCAGAGAAGGGAAGTTTTGGTTGAAAATACAGTTAGTTTCACCCTTTGCTCTCTTCAAGGCCACAAATCATAATGTTTGATCAGCTAGAATCTAATTAATATGAACTGTGGACTTGAGGTCACTTCAATTGCGAAACTTTGACAGTTGACAGGAAGCCACTACTTCTACAGGCTCTCATTGTTTATTTGAATGTAGTGCCACATAAATAGTAATAGCTATGCTCTCTTAAACACACTTTGAAACTTCAAAATACAGAGCTCTTAGTAAAACTAACACACATTTATGTGTTATGTTTAAAAGGTGGAATCTTGATCTGTTGCAATTCATATAATCATCACTTACTATATTTTACTGTTATAGCCCCAACCAATAATTTCTTTTCCATGATAAGGCAATTAATAGTAACAATTGTATCTGCTAAAATTGTTATGAAATTAAAAAAAAATCTAATCACATTGTGGAGAGAAACATACAATTATTAAATTTAATATAAAATATTTTTCACTTTTACAAAAAAAAATTCCTATAGGCCAATATATTTTGATAAAAATACAAGTGGTGACCATAAACAGATTTTAAATAACATAAAATAGTGACAAGAAAAAGGATTTTAAGTGTTTGAAGGGTTTATAAATGTCACTTATCATTACTTAGAGGAGATGAACATTTAAATTGTTACATACATACATACATACATACATACATACATACCTAATCATGCCGTTCTTTTACGGGGTAGGCAAGAAACTGTGAATATATATCTTAAAAAAAACTCTGTACTTAAAAATCCATCTTCACTAGGTTTCTCCACACTCACCTATCCTTGCATACTCACTTCACTTAAACATCCATACACCAAGCTACATGATCTTTTATTTGTAAAACTCTTAATGTTTCTTTTTTTCACACATTCATCTACAACATTTATCCACATCTTACATGGCCTACCACTTCCTTTTGATCCACACTCTACCTTCATATATTTGCTTCGTCACTTGACCAATACTCATCCTCTCAACATGCCCAAACCAACGTAAGACACCTTTTGGATTCCCTTTCAACTCTAACTCCTCCAGAACCTGTTCATTACCGACTCTCCATATGAGTTTTTCCACATACATTTATTTGATATCTCATTCCAACCACATTCATCTTGCTCTTATGTTTCTCCTGATAAACCCATGCTTTATATCCATAAAACAATGTTGGTGTCAACACACTTTTACCTCTTTGCGGAACGGGGTTTAGAATAGTTCCGCAGTAACCCCTGCTTGTCGTAAAAGGCGACTTAAAGGAAAGGCTTCTGTGAAGGACATATCTCGTGCAGGACAAATCCTTCCTATATCTTTCCTTTCACCTCCTTTTTTCTTCCTTCTCTTTTTTCCTTACTCTCCGTTCTTGTCAAAAGCCTCTCTTGAAGCAAGAGGTCCAGGAAAGACTTGGCAAGGCAAGAGGATCTAAAAAGGTCCTAAATCAATTTTTATTTTTAAGAGATAGTGTAATGGATTGTGTGAATGAATACATTTATATTAATATATAATTTCGCCATCACAATGAAATTGTAGAGGTTTTTATGCTCGTGTATAGGAGATTAAACTGCTAATTTCTTCCATGGATCCTTCAATCTTGTGTTTGCAGGAGACCCACTTCCGTCCAACTGACAATCCGATGCTTCATGGGTACGCTGTGTATCGTACCGACAAGCCTTTCTTTGATCAGGCTAGCGGAAGTGTGGCTATACTCGCACGAAGCAATATATATCATAAACATATTAATATAGTTTCTGATCTCCAAGTAATTGCTGTCATAGTATCCCTTGTTATGGAGGTGACAGTATGCTGCATTTACCTCCCACCAGGTTAACGTGTTTCCAAGAGGAGTCTATTAAAGGCCCTCTTTATACAAATTCCCTCCCCTTATATCATCTTGGAGGATTTTAAGGCGCATAACCTGGAGTGGGGATCTAATTTTACAGACGCCCGTGGGAGGATGGTAGAGGATATTCTTGTATCGGAAACCTGGTGTTAATGAACACCGGGACCCAGACACACTTCTCCACCTTTAATGGTGTATCCTCTGCCATTGACCTAATTTTATGTAGCCCCGGGATCGCTGCTCACTTCCTTTGGGAGGTTCACTCGGACCTATGTGGCAGCGATCATTTTCCCATTTTGCTTTCACCACTTCAAGATCCTCCTGGTATAGCACACGTACCACAATGGGTGCTTAATCGTGCTGACTGGAATAAATTTTGCGAGCTCGCTGAAGAATCCCATTCTCCTGACGTCAATTTTAAGGCTGGGCATTTTACTTAGACGGTCATTGTGGCGGCGAGAGAATCTATACTTAAATCCTCGCTAAATCCGCGCCACCGTCCTGTTCCTTGGTGGAACGAGGAGTGTTGGTTGGCTATTTCTGACCATTGAAGAGCATTACGTCACTTTCATTTACGTCCTACTTTGAATAATCTGAAGTCATTCCGGATTCTACGTGCTCGAGCTCGCTGTGTTATTCGAGAAAGCAGAAGAGAGATTTGGAGACAGTATATTTCTACCATTACAATTTCCACTCTCACAGTTAAGTCTTGGGATAATATTCGTAAATTACGTAGTAGCCAAAATACCATAAATAATATACCTGCCCTCATGTCAACGGGTACGCTTGTCTCCTCCCCTGTGAAGGTCGTCATTGTATTGGGCTCGATATTATTCACATTTTCTATCATTGTGAGTTACTCTAATGAGTTTGCAGTGCATAAGCAGAACATCGAGCGCCATACTATTTATTTTGGTCAAAGCCGGGGGGAGGTTTATAACTCCCACTTCACTATGGATCAACACACCTGTGCCCTGCCCAGGCGGGCAGCACAGCTTCCGGTCCCGACGACATTAACTATGAGAAGTTGCACCAGCTGCCACCTGCCGGAAAGGCATTTCTTTTGGACCTATACAATAGTGTTTGGGAATCTCATCAGTACCCCTCTTTATGGAGGCAAGCAACTGTTATACCAATTCATAAAAGTGGCAAGGATAAATTAGAGCTAACTAGTTATAGACCGATAGCCTTAACTAGTTGTGTATGCAAAATATTGGAAAAAATTATCAATAAACAATTTGTATGGTATTTAGAATCCCGCAATCTGCTATCTAATATTCAATGTGGTTTTCGCCGTAATCGATCCACCTTGTCTGTCTCAGACGGCTGATAGTGACACATTTCTCCATAAGTAGCATCTTCTGGCTGTTTTCTCTGCTCTGGAAAAAGCGAACCACACCACCTGGCGGTACAGCATTTTGAAAACACTTTTTAATTGGGGGTTCAGAGGGAACTTCCCTGTTTTTATATTTAATTTTATGTCGGTTAGACACGTCCAGGTAAGGTTAAATGATACCTTATCCAATGATTTTATTCAAGAAAATGGGCTGCACTAGTGCAGTATTCTAAGCTGTACCTTGTTCTCCATCGCAATAAACGGCATTGTGGACAATGTGCGCTCACCTATCCGTTCATGCCTTTTTGTGGATGACTGCGCAATTTATTGAAGTTCAGCGAGCCTCCATGTTATATATGAGAGGACCTTTAACGAGCTTCCTTCCCCACTCACTTTCAGGGTTTTCAGAACATCTACACAGATGGTTCAACATGGGGGGCATCTGTGGGATGCGCCTTTATTGTGGAGGGAAACAATTTCAAATTTGGTTTAGGGGAGGTTGGCTCACCATGAGACAAAATAAGCATTTTTATTTTTGTAATTTTGTAAATTTATTTAATCTGACAAAGAGAAATATTCTCAAAAACTTAAGACTTTCTTATACATATTTCACTGGTTTGATCCAAGATAAAAATATTTTTAGTTATAATAAAAATAATAATAAAAAAAAATCCTTACACGTGCCTCAATGTGGCCCAATGATGGGCCATGATGAGACACCACTTGGGTCACAATGAGACAAATATACAATTTTACTTTTAGTGAGAAAAAACCTTTAAGCTAATGATAATTTTTAATTCAGATATTGTTTATCAATTATTCATCAAGTTTCTTTTTTAAACAAACACATTAAAGAATAAAAAATAAAAACATATATGGACTTAGAGTTGCTACTGTCCTTCGATATTCTTTATGTTATTAACGAATGTTCAGTAACCTAAAACCAATTTCAAACTTGTAGAATGATTGGAGCCTTTTTGTTTTGCCAGAAAATGATGGTTTTGGCAATATCATTTTTATGTCCTCAAGAGGAACTGAAGCCAAATCAGGTACAGGAGGAAATACAAATTTTCCTTCATTTTTAACACACTTTCTCAAGAAACTAATCTCTATATCACTCCCTGATATACTAGGGGCTACAACAGTACCAAGATAAAAAATATCTCTTTTGCACTGAACTGCACTAAAACAAAATCACCACACTCTGGCTCACGATCAAGCTCCTCAAAACCCCTTGGGTCGATTTCTGGTGACCACTCTGTCTCATCATCGAAACTATCACATGGTAGATATGGGCCATAATCATCTTCATCTTCTGATGATAATGGCTCACTATTTATTATTTTCTTTTTCTTATTGAAGAGTTCTTTTCTTACCAATGACAATTTACATTTTCCATAGAGCTTTTCCTTTGTTTTATTTTCAATTCTGTTTTTCTCCGGAGTGTCAGTTGGTATGCAGCTGCTTACTTTGTGTTGCTTATTTCTTTCTTTCTTTCTTCTGCCTTTGGAAACCATTTGAAACTGTCAGGGCCGATGAATGGTTTCTTCTGTGATGAATCTAAGTTTAATCTTGAAGAATCTGAACTAGGTGAAATTTGATGGATTTTTTCTGAAGAATCATTAGCTGAAAATAATTTAGAGGATGTTGATGGGACTCTCTGTGGGGGTAATTGTAAGGCTGTAGATTGAATTTCATCGGAAACAATATTCACAGGCCCATTTGAAGTACCTGGTAAATCACGGTCTGTTACAGAACTAGTCATAAAATCATCATCTGTAAATATATTTCTATCAAATGGGTAGATTCCTGTTTTCTTGAACCCTGACCTGATGTTAGAAGGGTTCATTGCTCGTTCATGTGCTATTCCTACACAACTGGCAACTTGATATATTGTCAATGGAACCCCAGGATTGTGAAGCAGCCAAGAATCTACAGCAGAATTGTAGTGTGCCTTAAATGAGTAGAATACAGACACATAAAGTGGCTGCAACTTGTTACTGCATTGAGGTGGCAGAGTAACTATAGTAACTCCATTTTCTTTCGCAAAGTTAAGAGTTTCTTTCATGATTATAATAAATAAGCATAGATGGATTTTCTTTAGTGGAGCTAGTGTGTGCTATAAAGTGTCTCATAACAGAAGAAAATATTTCTCGTCATCCATCCAGAACTACTCACAAGACCCAAAGTTCCAGGTGGGGCACCATTCACCATATGCGTTTTGAAATTCTTACGAGGAAATGCCATTATTGGTGGTAAGGAGTTTCTGGTTGCACTTACTATACAACAAGTTGTTACCAAAGTTCCCTGTTCCCCACTTGTGCAATGGCTTACTTGCTTAATGCCTTTTGCAGCTATTACCTTCTTTGGTTTTTGAACTGTAGTGGTTCCAGTCTCATCCAAATTATATACACGACTTCCATCTGAAAATTTCTGAGAGCGACTGTCTATGCATTCTCAATATTGTTAAAAAATTGTTTGACATTATGTTTGTTGAAGGAAGTTGCCCGGGAGATACTACAACCTTCTGGTTGTCGGATACTCAGCTCTGGATGTCTCTTTAAGAAACCCTGGAGCCAATCAATCCCAGCTTTCTGTTTTATTTCCCACAAAGGAGGCATAGTTTTTGAATTAATCTTTGCCATTTCATATGCTAACTCACGAAAATCTTTAGTTGACTTTCCATAGCACATTTTAGAACACTGAATCATGTAGTTTGCTAAAGACATGTCTCATCGTGGCCCAAATATTTTTTCTCATTGAGGCCCAGAAAGGGTGAAATATAAAACAATTATGGCTAACCTAAGTGAATATAAAAATAATGTTTTAATACTTTCAGCGAGCCTAACTGAAAGATTTGGGGTGTATCTTCATTTTAAATAATTAACCTTTTGATTTGTTTTCGAATGCAAATCAAACTGTAAAATTACTCCAAAAAATAACTTTTCAACACAAAATATAGATTGAAAACAATAATTTGGAACCAACAGCATGCAGCCATTTGCAAAAAGAATTATGGCTGCCACTAGATTTTGTTTTAGCTAATATTTGAATTAAGGGGGAAATTTGAATTGTCTCGTGGTGGACCATGTCTTATGGTGGCCCACCCTCCCCTACATGGTGAATCCAATGTTTTTACTGCAGAACTATAGAATATGCCATTTTTAAATAATTGTGTTTTGTATATTGAAATGGTCACCATTCTGTTCTCATCTGCACGGATTCCATGAATGTTCTGTTGGCATTGTCCACTCTCTACTCCTGGAATCCACTCGTGCAGATGATACATGAGCAAATTTAAAAAGTTGATTTATTAAATACCCAGCTCGCCTTCTGCTGGATTCCTGGTCATGCTGGTATTTCAGGAAATGAACACTCGGACCAGACAGCCAAGGAGGAACTCCATCTCCCTCCTGAGGCGAGTTTGGGTGTAATGTTTTTAGACCTGAAGGGTTATGTTCGGCGTGGGGTCTTACGCACCTGAAATGTACAATGGGTTTCAACCCCTATTTATAACAAGCTACGGTCCATCAGAGACGGTGTGTTGCGATGGCCCTCTTCTATACGAAAGTCTAGAAGAGAGAAGGTCACCGTGACAAGACTTCGCGTCGGACATACATTTCTGACCCATGGGTTTTTATTAAGAGGGGATCCACCTCCAGTGTGTGATTTTTGCAATGCTCCCCTTAGTGTGTACCACATTCTGACAGATTGTCGCAAGTATGCCCCTATTTGCCTGGCTCTTAATTTTAATGGTGACCTTTGTTTTTTATTGCATTACAGTGCAGATGGAGTTATATGTTTACTCCGTTTAATACGCCAGGTGAATCTTTTAAACGCCATTTGAGTCACTTTTATAAAGTGGCTCATTTGGATTTTATCTCATAATGAGATTATTTCTAACATTCTTAGTATATTTTAATATGTTTTTTTTGTTTCTTTAACATATTATATTTTAATATGTTTTTTTTTGTCTTTTTAATACACATCATCGTAAATGCATTTAACCCAAACGGGTAATAAGACGTGCTAATAGCAATAATGATGATAATGATAGTGATTATGATGATTATTAATGAATGAATGAATGAATGAATGAATTAATTAATTATTGAATTAATAATAATAATCCTTTCTGCGTGTCATCACATTCAAATGTGATGTGCATTCTGCAAATCACTTTCATCCTCAGCCTTTAATATGACATCATCTGCATATAACAGCACTCTTCCATAACACAGACAACGTTGATTACTCCCTGATATATAACCATATTTGTCCTTACAGTTGCCTTATCAAAGGTTTCATTTAAGTTATTTGTAACATTCCCTAATCTTAACATCTGTTTTGACATATTTACTATTGCTGAGTAACTAGTCAAGAAGTCAAGGCCAATTATGCCATCGTAACTTGAGTTGGTCCGACATTCTATAATTTGAAATGTCACCCAATAGGCTCTTCCTCCTATTGCTAACTCCATTTTTACTCTCCCAAGTTTTACATTTTGGCATTTTGTGACCTGATAAACCCGAAATCTCAAAATCTCTGTTTGGAAATCTTCATAAACTCCACACTCTTCTGCCAGATAACTGAAATTTGTGCCCCACTGTCCACTAAAAAAAAAATCTTCATAAAAAGTACCTGCTAGTACTAACTCCCTGGTAGCTTCATCCTTCTCTACTGACGCTAACTACCCAATTTTACCACACCTATAACACGTCTTTCCTGTCATTGTAGGCGACTACTGTCTCCCCTTATTAGATCTGCAATACCTCATCACATGACCTTGTTTTTTGCACTTAAAACAATGTTTACCATAATATATCTTAAATATCTTCCTGCGAGTATTCTCGTCTCTCTCTTGAGGTCACTGGTCTGCTTCAATTACATCTATCGCTGCTTCTACCACTTAAAAGAGTTTTAGGTTTTGCTAACCTAGTAAATCTTTCTCATTCACTGAAAAGACCGTTTAGAAAAGAGTCTATGTCTCTCTTATTAATCTTAAATTTAATCCTTTCATTCCGGACCGCATTATTTCCTAATTTATAAGTGTTGATGTTCATTTTCTTGATCCTTTTCATGAAACTGTCTACACTTTCTTCTCTCAATTGTTTAATTTTGGTTAGCTTCTCTTTAAAAAAAAATGGCTCATCTGCTTCTATCTACTAAGGCTTGCTTCAATTCCTCAAAACTGTTAGTTTCTATGCAACTTGGATTCAAAATTACAAATTCTAATGCTTCTCCCCTAAACGTAATTTAGGCCCTTGGTTCTAAATCTGTATAATTTGATATTACAGAGGCTTGACTTATCTTCTCAAAAAACACCAAATTATTATCTTCTGGTCTACCATGGAATAATGGGATAGTCGGCATAAGTGAAAAATTCCTAACAAGTGGTGTAGGTTCACTATCAATCCTATTCTTCTGAACAGCTTTCAAATTATAATTTCCTGTCCAGACCTTCCCTAGCTTTGTTGCTAATTGATCAATAGCAGTTTGCAGGTCGACCTTTACCCTCCTAACTTCAACTAAAGCCATGGTAATTGTGTCACAGAATTCTTACCTTGTAGTTCTCCTCTGCAACTGGTGGTGCACTTCTGCTGGTTTGGACCTCCTCCTCCTATAGATCCTGGATGTTGCGTCTACGTCTCACCAAGCACGTACAGATTGTTGTGGAACCCGCCGCTGTAGGCCGTTGAAGCCATCTCTTTATTTCCGTGTTAAACTCCAAAAGGTCGCCTTTGTCACTAATTGTTGGAACCCTCAAAATTCCGCTTCTTTGTTTTGTAGCAGAAGCTTTACAAGTCTAATACTCGCTTTCAAGTAGTAACCAGATCATATTATTATTTGATAAGAAACTCAAAAGTCTCTGAGGAGTCAAGGATATTAAAAAACTCACTAGAGAATTAATATATTTTTCTAATAATTTTCATAATACATAATATAAGTGTCACACATTGTAAATGATTAGTGTCACACATTGTAAATGATTAGTGTCAGTTTTCAATATGGAGAATATGATATCTAGAAGTAGCTATAACCGTAACTAACAAATAAAATAGCTTTGATATTATTCCATCATTATATATGGACCCATACAATTATAATTGTACAGTTGGCATCACAAAGCCAACTATTGAGCCAATTGTGGTGTGAAGAATGACCCTAAATAGCTCAGTAGTTAGATCATTGGCGCGTTAAGCCAAAGGTCCTGGGCTCAATTCTTGTGACCAGGTGTCATTTTTAAATGTACACTAAATAAATTCTAAAGAAACTCCATTAACAATAAAAATAGAATACAAATTTCCTTCTCGAAGTTTCCAATATCCACGGGCTAACTATTGCGCCATTAATGAAGAGATTTGGATACAAAATAAGTTATATTTACCGTCAAATAAAGTTATACTTTTTTTTTGTATCACTAGTCAAATGTAATATGGATTCATTTAATGTTCGAAACAATAAAAACTATTATATTCTTACATATGGAAAAACACTTTTAAAAGCTGGCCTTAAATTAAAATATCTAATGTGTTCAAACTTGGTATATAAATGGTACATTCAAATAATTTAAATATTTATCTAAACTAAGCGCTTTACTTTGCTGGAATACTAATGGGTCAAAAATTTGGAAATGATTTTGTATGATACTTAAAATGTAACAAATAATCTAAATATACTTATATTGATTATATATTTTATCAAAATTAATGCAAATAAACATATTTAAACTTTACCAATCCAAGCCATGTATACAGTAGCTTTGTTTGAAATGATTTAACCTAAACCAATTTTATATTTGAACCTAACTGCCATACTTTAATAAAAGAAATATTGTGGTTTAACATAATTTTTATAAAATGTAACCTACATCTTATTTAATGTATTTATTTTGTTACAGGTAGATTCAGACAATTCAAGACATACAATTATTGTTAAGAGTAAATGTGTTATTTTGCATGAAAAGGACAGGAATATCAAAATAGAAGGATTTTCATATAATAAAAACTTTGATGAAAGCAAAGCGGGAAGTTTTACCAAACAATCTCAAGGCGTAGTGCACTGTGAGAAGCATGGAGGAAACAGATATAAATGCAAAGAAGAATGCTGTGCAACACAAGCTAGACGGGGAGGGATTTGTATGAAGAATGGAGGAACAAGGGCTAGATGTAAAGAAGAAGGTTGTACTAAACAAGCTCAAGGTAGAGGGTTTTGTATGAAGCATGGAGGAGATAGGATTAGATGTAAAGGCGAAGCTTGTACTAAACAAGCTAGAGGGGGAGGTTTTTGTACGGAGCACGGAGGAACCAGGCCTAGATGTAAAGAAGAAGATTGTACTAAACAAGCTCAAGGTAGAGGGTTTTGTATTAAGCATGGAGGAGATAGGGTTAGATGTAAAGGCGAAGCTTGTACTAAACAAGCTAGAGGGGGAGGTTTTTGTACGGAGCATGGAGGAACCAGGCCTAGATGTAAAGAAGATAGTTGTACTAAACAAGCTAGAGGGGGAGGTTTTTGTACGGAGCACGGAGGAACCAGGCCTAGATGTAAAGAAGAAGGTTGTACTAAACAAGCTCAAGGTAAAGGGTTTTGTATGAAGCATGGAAGACATAGGGTTAAATGTAAAGAAGGTTGTACTTAATATACTCAACAAGGAGGGTTCTGTATGAAGAATGGAGGAACCCGGGCAAGATGTACAGAAGAATGTTGTACTAAACAAGCTAGAGGGGGAGGTTTCTGTATAGAGCACAGAGGAACCAGGGTTAGATTTGAATAAGAATGTTATACTAAACCATCTAGAAGGGGAGGTTGCTGTGCAGAGCACAGAGGAACCGGGGCTGGATGTAAAGAAGAATGTTATACTAAACAAGCTAGAAGGGGAGGCTTCTGTACAGAGAATGGAGGAGCCGTAAAGAAGAAGGTTGTATCAAATTAGCTTAAGTGAGAGGGACTCTGTAGGAAGTACAGAGGAACCCTGGCGAAGAAAACCAAACAAGCTCAAAGAATAGGAAACTGTATGAAGCTAAGAGGAACTGTGGTATAAAATAAGGTTGTACAAACTAGCCCAAAGAAGAGGAACTGTGGTATAAAATAAGGTTGTACCAAACTAGCCCAAAGAAGAGGAAACTCTATTAGCCATCTCTGCATAATGCACAAAGGAACCAGGATAAATATCAATAAAAGGTTTCTAATTAATTAGCACAAAGGGGAGGGTTTTGTACAAAGTCTCTTAAACCAAAGCTATAGTTGATCCAACAGTTCTTTGGTGGTGCCTGACAGCTATCAGAAGCTAGAAGTAATGCCAACAATGTCTGAAAGTCACTGTTGTAAATGTATATGGAAATAATTATTATTTGCCAAGTATTATTAATATGATTACCACCACTAAAAAAATATTATCAAACACTTTTAACAATACTTCCCTAAGTATTGCTGTAGAATTGTAATTTTCATAATTAAATTTAAAAAAAAAATAGTTTAATAAATCTATTATGGTTTGTGTATTATATTCAGTTATTTATATTTTTATAACATATCTTTAACATAAATAAATGGTTTGTGATAATAAAGAAAAAAAGACATTCAAAATGTTTGTATAATAATATAAAGTTTAAATTTTGTAAACACAATTATTAATACCGGTCGCCAACAGGGTCGCCTATGTCATCAACCTTCAGTACGGTATCGTTTAAGTTAAGTGCGCCATATTTGTTTTTGTAAGTAAGTCCACTTTTAACAAGCTTTTGCTTTTGATAATTAATTTTTAACAAACAGCAAACTCTACTCTCAAAAGACAAAAACCCGCCAAATGATTCTTATAAGCAAAATCTAACAATTTTAAATATACATTAAAACCGTGGATTAACTTATAAAACACACTTAATAAAACCACCTGTGTGTGTCTACTAGTTCAAGACAATAGTTTATTGTTTGTGTATTTAGGCCAATCTAAGTTACTGTTTATTATTTGCGACTTTTCGCTTGAAACCATTCAGTTCTGATTTCTTGACATCGTTGGTTAGGGTATTCCATGAACAAGAAGCTGAAACAATGAAAAAATTTGAGTAATGATTGGAATTATGGAGAGGAATTAATAAAGTTGAGCGTTGTTGTGATGGAGTGTTGAAATTATTATTAGAGTTTAGTGAGCGTATACATGAAGAAAGTATTGTGGGGAGTTGGAAGTCAATAGTGTCTCTATGATGGTCATCGAGTGTAGGGTTAGTCTTTCTTTAAGTCGTAGCCAAGTCAGTCTCTTATAGTATGGGGAAATATCACGTGACCGGAGGTTGAATATAAATCTAACACTTGTGTTTTGGAGTCTTTGTAGTCTTGCCGCAAGGTCAGCTGTCAGGTCATTATATACTACATCAAAATAGTAAAAAAGCGGGAGGATAAGGGATTGGATAAGAGGGGATTTAATATTCATTGGTATACATTTTTTCAGGCGCTTAAGTGAGTGCAAGGCAAAGAACACTTTTTTACATATTTGTTTCAAATGATTATTCCACGTTAGGTTTTCATTTATATGTAAACCAAGGTTATTAACAACCGGCATAAATGGAATGGGGCTGTTATTTAAATTTACTTGTTGTACAGATGTAAAACTCAATGTGGATAGTAATTGGTTTGACCCTATAACAATAGATTGAGATTTTTTAGTATTGACATTGAGACTATTTTGTAGTGACCAATTATGTGTTGCACTTAAGTCAGCATTCATATTATCCACGGCACTATCAATATGAGAAAGAGAGGATGATAAATAAAGTTGGAAATCACCGGCATATAGATGATGTTGAGAAGGTTGCAAGCATCTTGGGAGATCATTTATAAACATCGAGAAAAGGAGAAGGCCATGGACCGAACCTTGTGGCACTCCAGATGTCACTGAACGCCATGTTGACCGAGTGTCACCTATCATGACACATTGTTGGCAGTCAGTTAGGTATGACTGCATCCATTGAGCTGAACTTACTGAAAAATGAAAGTTTGTTTGTAATTTAGCAAGAAGAATATCGTGGTTAATTGTGTCAAAAGCTTTACTAAAGTCTAACAGTGCCAACAGCATCAACTGTCTTCTATCCATTGCTAATCTTATATCATCAGTTACATTTATGAGTGCTGTGGTAATCCTGTGATGGGGTCGAAACCCAGATTGGTAATTGTCTAGCAGCTTGTGATGATTTATGAAGCTATAGATTTGTCTGTGTACGATATATTCAAAGGCTTTTGATAGCGCTGGAAGTATACTTATAGGTCTACTAATCTCAATTCTCAAAGTCAACATGGGATTTTAATCTAATCTTTCCATCCCTCTATCGTGTCTTTACCCAAAGTTGAGTCATTAGATCACTAGCCCATGTAAGATGATCTTTTAATGTCTCAATATGATCTAACTCAAAGCTAACTCATAGTGTGTTAGAGTTTCAAAATGTGTGTGCGTATAAAAATATTATTACATTAAGTTGAGATCTTAATACAATAATGTTTATAATATAGTGACTGGAAAAGTTGGAAATTGGCTCTGGAAAACCTGGAAAAGTAAGGGAATTTTAAGATATAGTTTGGCTGGACACCCTGTTATCTTTAAACAAGCCCTTAGGATAAATCTGGGCAGATTACTGCCCACAGGCCACCTGCATCACATGTTTTTACCCACAAAAAAATCGCTTAAAATACCAGAATTTAAAAATATATTCTTATGGAAGCATATACAATTTCTATGAAAAAACTATATTCCTATCATTAAGTTATATTTTATTAGAGAATATACTGCTTACTTTTAGTCTTTCATTTTAATGCTGTACATGTAATTTTTATAGTAATAAATTGCTTCTACCGATAATACTATTTTACTTTGTGGCCCATTCTTAGTTTTAAATTCTAAATTCAGCCCTTTAATAAAAAAATCTGCCCAGGCCTAACTTAGGACATTTTTTACCCATATTGACTCAAAGCAATAACACAACTCTATAAATATGCATTTTTTTGCACCATGTTCTACTATCTGTCCGGGCTATACACATTTGTACTAATTACCCTACAGGGCTAAGGTGAGCAAGACTACGCTTTAGAGAAAATATGCCCGAATTTGTGTGGAGGGAAAGTGGGAAACCATCTAGATTGTAGAAGTAGATCCAATCGTACTTTGAACTTCGATCTCTGCTATCGGTAGTCCAATCTATTGAGTGATACCTTAGATCATGGATCCACAGAAGGGGGTAAAATCCACTGTTACATCCTTCATATGTTTTTCCCATTTTTTTTAACATCGCGTTGTAATGATTTAATCAAAATATGAAAAATATTATGGATTTAATTATATATAATAAGAGTAAAAAAAATCTTGCAGATATGAAACTTTGAAGAAATTATTATCAATATGATTTTGAGATTTCTATAGATTTTAGAATAACTATTTTCCCAAAATATTAATAAACAAAGTTGTTGCCAGTCAAAGTGTAAACAAGTTTTTCCTTTTTTAAAATTAACTGTAACATTTTCACAATTTTTGAACTTATTTCAGAATAAATGTAACTAATCCCGAATAAAAAGTAATTTTGACAGTTAATACATAGTAAACTAAATTAGAATAGGCGGAACACTTGCTTGCACTTGGCCAAGATTTGATGGATTTTGTAGATTTAAAGGTGGAAGCGTGCTTACATTAATTTTTATATATCTTTAAATAGCAATATTTTTGAAATCAGCATGAGTCAATGAAAACTAAAATATAAATTGTATTATCTAATTGAAAGCTGTAAAGAGTGTTAAGTGGCACACATTTTATTGTCCATTTAGGCAATTTGTATATTACACTAATTTAAGGACAGCAGACAAGGTGAGTGTAAAATTAATTGACCAATATTAGCATTAAGAGGGGAAATCTCATGTGGAATTTCATCCCCAATGCACCCAGCTGGTATTAAGACCTTGACCTTGCCCACTAACAGTGGGTATAGGCCAAACTTTTTTATCCACAAAGTATCTTAACCCTTTTAGTGCCACGCCTATTCCATAATTCGCACGAAGAGTGCCAGAGGTCTGTTAGGTTTTGTGTGCGAAGAATGCCACAGCTATTTCCTCATTTATGTAAGGGGTTTGCAAGAAAATTCACCAAACCTTTATTTATGAAGCGATTATTTTGGTTTTTCTATCATTTTAATCTACATGTACTGTTCCTTAATGATAATAAATGAATACAATTTAATTAGAATTATTTTATTCCTAAATTTCTAATTTGATTTTAAATATTTTCTCAATTTTTTTTTTTCATAAACTAAGGCTAATTAACATATTTATAAAAAATTATGTATACATTTCAATATTATTTTGTTGTAGTGCATTTAGTTTTATACAAGAAATTAAAGTTGTGAATATATACGATTGTAAATAGGAATTACAGGAATTTTTATTTGATATCCTACATTATATATTTTTGGGTTGTTATTGCTTACCTTACAGCAAGATTTATTATATTGTTTACATCATGAATAAATATTTAGGCCTAAACATAATGACTGCGTTTTTCAAAAAACCTTTTATAAATGAATAATTTTATATAGTTGTTATACATATTATATAAATTTATAAGGTTCTTACACCCATTTACTTACTTTGATAAAGAAATGTTTTCATTCACATGACATAACATGAAAATATAAATAGTATATTTTTCTAAACTAAGAACAATTTAACCCATACATTTTAAAGCTGTTCACAAAACTATCTACATCAGTATGAATGTTAGTCACACTTATGTTTTTCCATGCAGCTCTTATGTAAACCAGTGTTGCACTTAGCACCTTGGGTACGTGACCGTCTGCCATTGTAAATGTACTAAACTCCCAGTTCCAATAACAACTATTTACGGTTAATTTTTGTTGCCAACCTTATATAAAATAATAGAGGGAAATGTTCAATTTAAGTGATTTATGACACTACTACACTATCTATCAGGTAAAGCGAGAACTAGCGCAAATCTAGAGAGCTGACCTCATCGGCTCTGGCACTTTTAACCGTAGTAGGCGGAGCCGATCAGAACGGATCGTGGCTTTTTTAGCGATAGTAGGCGGAGCCAATCAGATCGGCTAATTGCACCAAAAGGGTTAATATTCAAAGTCGTGATAAACACATTAGTGTTTCCACATAACCCTAATCTCTCCCCCCCCCTTTTTTTTTGCTATTATACATTTTCAGGGGCTGATTATAAAAGTACTATCAACCCAGGAAACATAACTTCCCGTTCCCTCCCCTTCCTCATTCACCTTTATTTTATAACCACCCTCAGGCATTCTTAAGTTTATTCATTGAAACTTGCTATAAAAAAATGAATAAATGCCTCTATACGATGAAGTTGTATACACAAATTAGAGTAGTTGCAGATTTCAAAGAAAATAACTTGCCGAGATTTGGGGCCGTCAAAGTATAGCATAGCCAACTTGGGTGGGGGTGGGTGATAAGGGGTAGTTTTGACTGAGTGTTATGGTATTGCTCTTTCTTTAGCCGGATTTTCTATTAAGTTTCTTAACCTTACAACCCCTTTCTGGTACTAAAACAGTATTATAATAAAATAATGTTGGAGGTGTTTTTTTCCCCATTTCATGCATTTTTACATTGTTTAGTAGACATAAATACTTTATCAAGCAAACCATCAATTTGTGTGTAACATAGTATTTGTTTCTGTTCTGCCTCTGTTGTTTACAAACATATTTAAACACTCTCATATTTTATGTGCTACTTAATTAATAAAAATTGTGCATTGCATCTTAATACCCATATAAATACACTAATAGAAAGCAGTTTTCCTCGCCTGCTGGTAGGCATTTGTATGACCCCAACCACCGTGTATTTTTACACAATACTATGGATTTTATCTCATTTTATGGTCTAGACTTGTCATATTTTACATAATTGGTTTGGTTCCTTGTTTCATATGCTACACCACCTTTTTTTGCACGTTACTAAGTAAACACTAAAAAAATTGACTTAACCAGGATTACAACTAAGTAATCAAAAGTTTTTTGTCTTAGCGATTTAGCATTCTCTTCATTGCACAAACCTTACATACATTAATAAGAAATAAAAATTATAACATTATAATATAGCTAACTGGTTGAAACAGAAAATTAAACTAAACATCATTGTAGATAGTGTGGTGTTATTTGATGTTGATCAGTCTTACTTGGGTTGCTTACACAAAGTTTGGTGTTCACTTTGGTTCTCACCTTATCTCTTTAAGTTCTTGAAAAAATAATGATGCCTGCTGGTCAGCTAACCTCCCTATAGATCCAACAACCAAGTAATTCTGCCAACATGTTGGCAGGAACCTACTAGTTTCTATAAGATTAGCAACGCCATTTATATTGAGGGCTGAAAGCTCAACACACTGCCAGAGAGGGTAGGCAGACTCTTAATGAAATAAATCCCAATTGGTTAATACAGACAGAACTAAAATATGACGCAACACCACCAAATGGTCTGGCCAAGTGGACAACAGTGTACTTTGAACAGGGATCTGGAAGATATAAGGAAGGGTATGCTAACTGCAGTTTTGCTAAAGTTACGAGGAACCCAAGCAATACAAGATATAAGATAGTTAATTAAATTCCACTGGAGTGCTTATGGTATTTGTACATGGGATAGTTTGATGATGGGGGAGCCAAATAAAATGGTTTTCAATGCAGGAAAGTTTCATTAAGTCACAGTCACACACCAGAATAAGTTCCATTTAAACAATTATAAAAGGTGGTCAAAGTATAAGATTATTTTTTTGAAGTAAAGCATAAATCTAAGAAGCTGGGAATTTAGTTAATTCAAAAATTGTATACAACCCTATCACTATATTAAGCTACTATAATTTACAAGAATTTGAATTTGTGTAAGGAACACTAAGTCAAAAGTATATTAGTCCAGTAAAGAAGTGTATTAAGGTGGGAAAACGGAATGTCTAGCTGAAAATTTGTGAACTTATATAACTGGCATCATGGAATAATAATCCGTTGAGTCCCAAAAATCCGGGCTGGGCTAGATCCACAATGGTGTAAAATAGGCCGCCATATTGGATTTTTACTTTTTCAAGCCTAATGGCTGAACAAAACATGATAAAAATATAAAATTTGTATAGTAACAATAATTACATCATTGATGATACAAATAATGTATATTATGTGCTCATGACACATTTTTATCACAATGTACAGGCTGCTTACTATTGTATGGTACTGAGAAGAAAACATTTTTGTTAAGTATCTGTTATTTATTATTAAGAGAGATGGGACCAAAAAATGTTTAAAACAAAAGTTGTGGAGGGATCAAAATTACAGAGAAATCATCCTTAGTACATTTTATAGTTGGACATGAGAACCAGAAATGGATACAACAATATAGAACAATACCATGCACGCTCAGTTTGTTTGGCGCTTAGTGAAAACACACAAGTATGGACATGTCACTTAGAGTCAGTATGCAGTTTTGTTTTCTGTATATTACAATCAGTTTTCCGCTAGTTGTCCGGGTGTTCGGATTTTCATGCGTGTTAATAAATCTGTGTACATTTTTATGTAATATATTACAATGGAATGTGAATTGTGTGTTAATTGCAAGAGTAAATTCAAAGAGGGTTACAAGTCTTTTGAGGGGAAAGTTGGCCTAGAAAATCTTAGGAGAATTAGTTTGCTACAAAAAGATGGAATTTATAATCTACTTGTGGGGAAAGAATCAGTGAAGCTGCATAATAATTGTAGAAAGCATTACAATCGAAGGGTGAAAAACACCTACCAGGAGTAAAAGTCTTTCTAGTATCTTAGAAGAGTGGATTCAAGCTTTAATATCAAGACAAAGTGTTTGTTTTGTGGGTAACTCGCGGTTGTTAATAAGAAACATCCCAATCAAAAACTAGTAGTCATATAGGCAACAACTTTGGAGCTAAGAAGAACGTAACAGTTTTGTGCGCAAAATGAGCCGATGATTGGGGACAAATTGTTCTTTCAAGAATAAACGCTGTAATAGATCTAGTTGCTGCAGAGGCATGATCTCACTGCGATTACTACCCTCTATTTAGTAGGCTTGTATCTGCACCCACATGTACCAGAGGAGTTCAAACCAACACTAAAGGAGTTTGTGAAAGTCGTTCAACTCTACTTTTAGTTTTTAAACTATCCTTTAAGTGCATCTAAATAATGAGAAAGGCTTAGAAAAAAAAATCACACTATTATTTTATGCTGACATATATATCTATATATATTTACGTTGTAAATGTCATTTGATCACTAGTTGGTGTTAAACTACTCTTTAGTAGCCGTTATAATTATGATATGTCGGAATATGTCAAATTTAGCGAAATATTTCAAATCTGTTCATAATGCAGCCAAGTTTTCTTCTTTTTTCAAAATGTTTCGAAGACCAAACTGTTATTTTGGGTGTCGAAGTCGGAGCGAAGCAGATGTGTCCTTCGACTCCAACATTTCAAAGCTTCCCCCCTCCCTCTAGTATCTGATATATACATTGTCCCCCCATGAAACACTAAAGCACTAGATGCAGATAAATCAGAGGGATTCGCAAAATGGTGTGAGTACCTAGAAAGTCACTAAGACTGTCAGTATTACTACGACAATTTATTAGAACAATTAAAAAATATTTCACAATATAATAAGTGCTACACAGGCAAACGCCTGAAAACAAAATTAGAACATCACTACTGAGATTCGTTTTTTTTTGTCCCTCAGGTGAAAAATTAGGTTTGCTCATTTGTTTCCGTGGTCGTGCTTCTCGTATTTTGAATGATAAGTGGTATGAGGACTGTCACAAAAGCCAAAGGGATAAAAGAAAGAGAATTGTTGAGGTAACCACAATTATTATCAGAGAGGACATTTGCTCATGCTGGTACGATTGTAATACATACCCAAGCACCGAGGTGATGGCTGGGGGAGGATGCGAAATGATACCAGAAAATCTGCATAGCTTTTTTCATGAAGTGATGAGGCTGAAAAGAGGAAAATAATATGATCCCAGAAAACGAATTGCAGTTGCCAATTCGATCATTGCTGCAGCTAGACCGAAGAGTTTCATGTCTCCGTTATAGGTTGGTATTGGTGTTTTACTGCACAGGGAATTTATCCTATACCTTAATTAATATACTCAACAGTATCGGTATCAATGCAGGCTAAAGGGAGATTATAAAGTATGAGTCATCTGTTACTGTGTTTGCGACAGCAATCGTGGGAGAAACCACATTTGTGCAGTTTGTTTTCGACAACGCAAATCACAATGTACGCACAATTGACGGGCACGGCACCTTTCACGCTATGGGAGGTATTAAGTGTGTAATGCCAGCAAATGAAGTGCATCCTGCACCTGCGGGTCCTCGACCATTAGTATCTCCAACAACTATTGAAGTATGGGATTTTGGAACTTTGAAGAAAATGACATATGACTTTAAAAATAAATTTGGACTAAACTTGATTACTTTGAAGGATGTTTCTTTGGTGCAAATTGATGGTGGGCACGCTGCTAAAGCCCTTCACCTTGGCCTAATGTGGATACCAGAGCCTTTATACAGTGCTGATTCCTATCCTTCTTGGGGTGGATTCATGGAGGCATCGATGGAGACTGAGCCCTGCCCCTATTTGACTTTAACGGTGCTTCCTCGGCACTTCATCAACTTGACTCATACTAATCTGTTGATGATCTACACTTGTCTGTACTATGCCGCTGAGGAGTTTAAAACCAACCATTGTACAATAAAGCTCTAGATATTGTTTATTCTATATATATGGATAATCCTCTTAACAATGTTGTGATTCGCCTAGGGGGTTTCCACCTTTTAATGTCTTCTTTGGGAGCTGTTGGTTATCTCATGAAAGGTATTGGCATTGAAGAATTATGGGAGCAAGTGTATGCTAGAAATACTGTACAACATATTATCACAGGGCATGCCTATTCCAGGGTTGTGCGAGCCCATTCCGTAGCACAGCTGGCTATAGCTACAATTTTATTAGATACACTTTTAGAAGAAAACCTTATTAGTTCAGAAGAAATAGCTGACGTACAGCAACAATTTGAAGATCTGTTGTGTAATAAAACCTCAATCCCAAGTGCTGTGACCTCTCCTTTAGTGGTTTACATCATATCTATACTAGAAAAAAAGACTAAAATAGGAATCTATTAATAGCCGCACTACAACACTGTGGATTCAATACTTTGAACAAGTTGAAATAATGTGTGTGTTCATACATGCAGAGAGAACTGGTGAATGGTGCTTGCACCTGCATACAGTACAGTGTATGCTACCACACTTTGATGTGGTGGGTCATATTCACTGCACCAAACCAGCCCAAAACATGATTCAATTGAAAAAGCATGTATCAACAATTATTGACTTTGAGAGGTTTGTCAAAGAAGGTTTTTTTTTACAATACACAGAACCAACAAGATTTGGAGTTGAACCAGGACCGACATGGTCATCGAGCAAGTGCTTATGAGATCACTGAAGATTCAAGGAAGATTAACCAATAGGTGTGATGTGACAGCTCCCTCCTTATCTCGCTGGGTGAATTCAATGCCTGCATGTATGCAAGCGACAGAAGCAATATAGAATCATTTTTTAATGTTTTCCTAGTAAATTCTGATCAGCACGTGGAGCTGAGAGATTTTCGCCAGTTTTGGGATGATACAAATAGAAAGATATTTATGAAATGGTTAAGGCATCATTCTTCATTTGAAGGTCCTTCCGGAATCGTGGTTTCATTGAGCAACGGTGTAATAAGGGATTCATCTGTGAACTGTAATGTGGCTGTGAATATAGGCACTGCCTCAATGAAAGCTACTTTCGAAAAATCATTCACATAGGTCCACCTTCAGCGCAAAAACAAAGTAAAGAATCTGGCAGCCATGAGCAGAACTGTAAAGCAAGATGAACAGAATGTGGTAGTTATCCCAATAAGCTTTTCCACAGTATTATTTGTTTTGTGAGAACAGAAGAGGAACTTGAGTTATGCTTAAAATATGAACTTTCTCATCATCCCCTTGCTCTTTTCAATGACCTGACTATTCGAAAAGGAACTAGGTCGTCTCTTGTTGCTGTTCTCGAGAATAGTTGTCCTTTGAGTGAAAGGTTACCAAAAAATTATATTTGCTTTATAGACGGTGATTTGCTTCAAAAATTTGCTCAAATTTGTTGCCACTACGTTGATCTCGTAATTAAGAGCCATGTTACTAGAAGTAATATTGTATTCGATAAATACAATTCTGAAGCCAGTACTAAAGACATTGAACATATGAGACGGGCAAAGAACACATCAGTGGAGATTGCTGTGAGTCCTACAACGATAGCAGCTAAATCGCAACACGCACAGAATTTCTCAATTCTCAAACCAGTCAAGATTCATAGACCTTCTTGCTGCTGAGCTAAGATCTGCCAGCATTTAATTATTTCTAGCTCCCGCTGATGCACAAACCATGATCGTAAACAGAGCTGTCAATCTATCACGCGAGGGCTTACAATCAGTTGTAGTTGGAGAGGACACATACTTAATTGTGTTATTGATTGCTCTTTAAGGCAATACCTCAGATGTCAGCTTTCTTGTTCTATGTTTACAAACGTGCCAAAGAAAAATATTCACTGGTCAGAACCTTCAGCAAGGTTTAGGAGATATTAATGGAAATATTCTATTTCTTAGTGCATTAACGGAATGTGATATAACTTTTTTTAATGTTAAGGAAAGGAAAACGGACTGCTTTCACTCTTTAGAATAAGGAGAAGAAACCAAAGGACATCCTCTGTTGATAATATTGGTTTTTTAATTATTCGTATGTATGGTGGTAACTTTAAAAATGGCATGTATAAGACAAGATACAAATTACGTTAGCACAATAGTAAAGCAGCCGATAAGCGCCAAGTTTGACCTGTCATTTCTACCACCAACTACTGCTGCAGCAAGGCAGCACAGCCTGCGAGATTTCCACCAGGTTCAGACATGGCTTGGCGTGGATCTCCCTCCAACTACATGGGATTGGGAAAATAAAGCTGGCTACCTTTCTTCAGTACCAACCACATTACCACCTGCCCCAGAGTGTCTGCTTCGACTTACAATTTGTAATTGCAAGTCCAATTGTGAACGTAATAGTGAATGTCGTCGTAATGGCCTCCCCTGTACTGGTATGTGTGGCATTTGTGGTGGAGAAGTGTATAGCAACAGGAAAAATACAACCGGAGTTAGTGAAGAAGAAAGCGATGATACAGCGGAAAAGCCTGAAAAGGGGACCTCAGCAGGACGTCGCCGCTGAAGAACTGCTATGAGCACCGATGTGCCTCCTACCCACCGAGCACGATGCTCTTGTTGAATCATTCATTGGTTAGTAGTGCAGATCTCAATTTTTATAACATTATTATCTATTTATGACGAGCTTCAGTAATGGAAAACCTACTATAAGCTATGTGCTACGCCCTGATTTTTGTCAACTAGAATTTGCCCAACCAGCCATTGACATAACCAAATTTGTTTTCTTGGCTTCTCGCACACTCCCCACACTCCATTAGTTTCTTAAAGATAAGTATTTATACTTAATTTTTAGCGATCTATAACTTTTATCTACACGGATGGTTCAAAATGTGGGGTCTCTGTGGGATGCGCCTTTGTTGTGGAGGGAAACAAATTAAAATTTGGTTTACCTGGTGAATCAAGTGTTTTTACAGCAGAGTTAAACGCCATTTTTAAATCTTTGTGTTTTGTATATCGAAAATGTCACCGTTCTATTATCATCTGCACGGATCCCATGAGTACTCTATTGGCAATGTCCACCTTGTACTCCTGGAATCTACTTGTGCGGATTATACACAAACAAATTTTTAAAATTGGTTTATTAAACACCCGGCTCACTTTTTGCTGGATTCCTGGTCATGCTGGTCTTTCAGGAAATGAACTGGTGGACCAGGCAGTTAAGGAGGTGGTCCATCTGCCTCCTGAGGCGAATTTGGGTGTCATGTTTTTAGATCTAAAGGGCTATGTTCGGGTATTATACACCTAGCATGAGCAGTGGGTTTTGACCCCTACTCAGAACCAGCTGCAGTCCATGAGCAGTGGGTTTTGACCCCTGCTCAGAACCAGCTGCAGTCCATTAGGGACGGTGTGTCGTGATAGCCCTCTTCTATACGAACGTCTGGAAGGGAGGAGGTCATCGTGACAAGACTACGCGTCTGGCATACATCTCTGACCCATGGATTTTTATTGAAAGGGCATTCACCTCCAGTGTGTGAGCTTTGCAATACTCTCCTTAGTGTGAACCACATTTTGGTGGAGTGTCGCAAGTATGCCCCTATTCGCCTGGCTCTTGGTTTTAATGGTGACCTTTGTTTTTTATTACGTGACAGTGCAGATAGAGTCAGGGGCGTCGCGCTGAGGGAAGATGTTGGGGTGGGGGGTGATCCCCCCCAATGTTGGTTAAAAGCTTGAAAGTTGGGAATTTTGTGAGATTTGAGATCTAGAGTTGGGAAATTCTAGTCTTATTCTGTACCCCATTACGTTCTATTATGAAAGTCCGTAACCACAAACTTGTACAGAAAAATTTAAAATTTACCAACTGTTGATCTCTATTCTACAAAAAATCCCAACTTCAAAAATCGTCAAACATTTAAAGGAGATTCCTTGTTTAATAGATTGTAAAAATCTTAGTTAATCAAGTATTCTAGTAGCGCCGTTGTCAGTAGGCAGAGACAATGGCCAGTTAGTGTATGGCGAATGCTGTATAGGAACGAATCATAAGGTAACATGAGCAGCCCAGTAGCAAAATTTCACTCAGCCAGCAAAGCTTGGACTGGCATCATTGTAAGCCAATGTTTTATTTATGGTTTAGTGTTTTTAGTTGTGACTTTCGTGGCTGCTAGACTGTCACAGTTTTATGATTCAAAATTATCATATGTTGTACAGCCAATGCCTTAATTAGGGCTTTATTACATTTTGAAGACATAAATGCAGTGTATGTTACGCAACATTTTCCTATTTTCTTATTGAAAGCTCTGACTGATGAAATGAGGACATTGAGGTTAGTGTTAATGTTTGACTTCTGAAATACACACTCATTTTTCTAGCATGTATTCATACAAGTTTGAATTGAACTGCTGTATTTGATTTCATTGTTTATTAAAATAGGCTTTCATGAAAGCAATTTAAATAGGCTCAAAGAAACAATGAAGGAAGAGGAGTAATAGAGCGGTGTTACATTGTTACAACTCTTATAATTTTTTATTTGATTAAGTAGACTACAGTAAACCAAAAATTAAGTTTTTTTTTCACCCTTTAACATTTTAAAATTTGGGATACATTTTTAAATTGGTAATTTAGTGTTCGAGTTGCATGAAATTTTGCATAACCATGTTGTTTAGCGTGCTTATTTCGAATTTGCCATAAGTTATTTAATAAAATGTTAGGGGAAGCCCCTCCACCCTCAAACGCTAAATTACAATATGTTTTGAAAAGTTTATTGAAGTACCAGTATTAACATTTTGGGGCAACTTACATGAGGTTATGAAGCAGGACATTGGTAGACAGGTATCAAAATATTGTAGAAATATCGATAAATCCATTTTTTTATTGCTTTATTTTACGGTTGAAAATGTTTTTAAATAAACATGGCCAAATTGCTAATTTTTGATAAAGTGATGAGGGAGTTCTACATCTCAAGGAACTTACCAGTTAAATATTGCTTCCAATTGTGTTATAATAAAGCAGCGGTTTCCAACTTGGGGGTTGCAACATGTTTTGGGTGGGGTCACAATATAGAGGTTTTAGCTTTATATTTACTTTTTCAAGGATTTTAATGGTTATAAGAATATGCGAAATTCTAATAGAAACGTAATTTGTTAAAGTGCTTAAAACGACCTAGTTATTGCTTAGGTTACTTTTGGATATTCCATTCTGATAGCTTCTTGCTGACTTGTTTACTGTGGCAGCCTTGTAATGTTGCTAGCATAATATAAAATCATCCCCCAACCCCTGGCTTGTTGATTCTCTTTTACTACATATTAGTCATAATCATTATTATAAGCAATTTATAATAATTAAAACAAGCATTAGTGGACATGCGGGTTTAATGTCATGCTCTTTTGGTTTGGTTTGTTGGTGAAGGTGAAGTATGGATTTTAATTCTAGCCAGGGATAGTTTATCCTAATATCCCTCCAAGCAAATAAATGTCCTCTAAATTTTTTCTATCCCACTGGTGTAGCTAACTGTAGTTATTCCGGGCTGGTAGTTATACACAGTGAAAAAAACTTTAAAACTAGGATTTGAATGCTTCTAAGTTATCAAAGGGTCGCGATGGCCGCAGAGAGAAAAGCTGTGGTCATAAACTACAAAATGCTGGAAACCGCTGTAATAAAGTCAGTTAAATTTTTTAATCTAAAATACACAATTTGAACAATATCTGTAAATCTAAATAAATATATTTAAGCTCAATTGGATATTTAGCTAAGATGCAGGTAAACTGAAATAAATAATAATTCAAGTTAGCACCGAAAAGCCTTGTAGCTTTAAAAATCCAGTATGAACAAATAAACAAGTCTGTTGCCAGGGGGGGGTTTGGGGGCTCAAACCACCCCCGAAATTGTATGAACAAAATGGCTTTATTTATGGTTCAAACAATATAAAAATTAAGATACAAGTAGAAATTAGGGGGCTGTGTTACCATAAAAAGCACTTCAAAGAGCTTCTAGAGGTGTTTAATATTTATAATTTTTTTTTAGCCTTTGGCAGTTACGGATTATGTTGCCATAAAAAAAACACTTCAGATAGCTTCTAGAAGTGTTTGATACCTAGAAATTTTCCTAGCCTTCAGCAGTTAGGGGGTTCCAACGCCATAAAGAAACACTTCAGATAGCTTCTAGAGGTGTTTAATATTTAGAAATTTTCCCAGCCTTCGGCAGTTAGGGGTAATGTTGCCATATAAAACACTTCAGATAGCTTCTAGAACTGTTTATCAATTATAATTATTTCTAGCTTCCAGAAATTGGGGGCTGTGCCCACCAAACCCCTCCTGAAATTATTGGCTGGCTACAGCCTTGCAAATAAATAAATAAATTTAAAAATACAGTTGCCTAAAAGCTCAGTTCAAGGCTTGATTACCACCCCAAATGAAAAAAAAATTGAAAGCCTCCTCCTGCCCGCCCTCCCTCCCAAACCCGCCACGTTCTCAACATTGCCCTTCTTTTAATCTCCTTTGCTACTTGGGAATTTTTCTAATTTTGAAATGCTTAGAGTTGGGGAAAACACATAAAACATATTTCTTGCACTGCCCCTTGATGGAGTTATATTTTTACTCAGTTCAATACGCCAGGCGAACCTTTTAAATGCCATTTGAGTCACTTTTATAAAGTGTTTCATTTGGATTTTCTCATATTGAGAATATTTTTAACATTTTTAGTAGACTTTAATAAGTTTGTTTTGTCTTTTTGATATATCATTTTTTAACATGTTTGTCTTGTACTTTTAGCGTGTTATATTTTAATATGTTTGTTTTGTCTTTTTAATGTAGTGTATACACCTGTGTTTTTTTTTAAAACAGGTGTACACTCATTTCATATTAATAGCCCATTTGAGCTCTCCTATGGAGTGTATCAAATGGTTTTTTTTCATATTTAGATTTTAAATTTGTACATAAATCTAGTACTTTGGTATTATTGTTTATCTTGTGTTTTAACCTGCATATTCCGAGAGGTAAATTATTTATTATGACTATCCCCAATGGGAATTTTACTATGTTTTTATATTGTTTAAGGCCCTAATGACCTCTTTGTGCCGACAGGCCTCTAAATAATAATAATAATAATAATAATAATAATAATAATAATAATAATAATAATAATAATAATAATAATAATAATAGATGATGATGATGATGATGATAATGATGATGATAATGATAATAGTAATAATAATAATAGTGATAATAGTGATAATAGTGATAATAGTGATAATAGTGATGATAATGATGATAATAATAATAATGATAATGATAATTAATAATAATAGTTATTATAATAATAATAATAATAATAAATAATAAATAATAATAATAATAATAATTATTATTATTATTATTATTATTATTATTATTATATAACTTTTATATAACTTTTATATGAAACATGTTTAGATCCCATCCATTATAATAAATGAAAACAGCTCCGGAAAAAAATTTGTTTAGCTTTCCACTAGGTCCGGTGTAACATTAATAACATTAAACTGACTGTACATTGATATAATCACACAAAATGCTCACACCTTCCTATGATAGCGTTACCAACAATATAAAATGCATTTTTATCCAAACCGCATCTTTCTAGCTCCTTTTATATAGTTGAGCGGTCACCAAACGGCAGACCACGGTACGCATCCAGACCGCAGAGACATTTTTAAGGACCTTGACGAGATACTGATAAACAGAAGAAATCATGCTATTTCGGTGGTGGGCGGGTAATAGACACGGAAGACCAGCAATAATAAATAAGTAAAATAACTAAAAGGAAAAAAAAATCACGTTTTTGAATTAGTATAATCCTATAGGAATTGAACTTGAGTCACTGTTAAAGTTTTGTCAGACTGCGGAAGTATGTCGAGTTTTTAAAGCGGACCTTCATCAAAAATAATTGGGGATTCCTGATATAGCTGCTAATATTAAAAAAGAAAACATTAAAAAATGGTGGCCTATTTCCCGCCATAGCGGACTTAGCACTCCATGATATAGCTTTATATGCACACCAATTTTCAGCTTGATATTCCGTTTTTCCCTCATCTTGCCTAATAATAATGAGTATTTGTACTGGACTAAATGTGCCACCTCAAGTTGAACATGAATATTACATATGCAGAGAAAACTTAAGTAATAGATGAAGATAGAATGATCTTAGGTCACGGAAACAGCTATCAAAATACCCTCTAAAAATCTACATTTTATAACTCTTGATATGTGTAAAATAAAAAATATATATTCTTTTTAGTTTACCATTTACATTGAGTAACTTAATTAGCTTAGTTTGTTTTCATAAGGGGCTGTCCTTAAATTAATTAAGGCTTTTTGTTGGTGATTTTTGACCCCTCCTCCCCCCACTTGGGGGATAGTAATATTTTTAACCAAACCTCCATACACCCTGCCCCCTCTAGTTTTCTTAACTTTTTGCAATTTGATAAATTAGATTATTTAAATTGCTTAACATCAATTTTTATGGTTAAAAATAACTTAAGTGAATGATACAAAATTTCATAATACCTTTAATTGCAGTAAGTAAATAAAATATTAATGAAATTTTATAGTTAATATTTTTTTCTGACAAAAAAAAAACCTAGATTTTTTCGCATCATAAACATTGATAAAAACTTTACTTAAGAGCTCTGTTTAGGCTCAGGCTAACATATTATTGAGTTTTTTTTTAGAGTATTGGGCGTTAGCTGTAGGCAGTACCATGTAACTCGAGTGTAGCCGAGGCTTATCGGTCGGTACCGAGGAACCATAGCAGACCAAACACTTCCAAGTCAGATATCATTCTTCCTTTCACCAAGCACTGAGGTGGCCCGTCTCACATTTCAAAGACTGAGCCGCCGTTCGTCTCGTCTTTAAAAGAATGTGGAGGTGTGAGGGGGGATACATTAGGTCAGCCCAGATAGAAAAACCCTTGGTTTTGATGGTGTGTGCAACTTATGTCTCAGAGAGGTGGTCGCTAACAATCGTTATATATGCCCTGGCCAAGAAGTGATGGCTTACCAGTCACTAGCTATATCCTGGCAGAGAAGTGATGACTTACAGTCACTAGGTACATACTAGCAGGAGAGATGACTTAAAGTCACTAGCTATATCCTGGCAGAAAAGTGATGGCTTACAGTCACTAGGTATATCCTGGCAGAAGAGTGATGTCTTACATTCACTAGCTATATCCTGGCAGAGGAGTAATGGCTTACAGTCATTAGGTAAATACTGGCAGAAGAGAGATGGCTTAAAGTCGTGCCTTAACGTTAATAAAAATTAAACATTTATTAAAAAAAGGTAATTTATACTTAAAATATTTATTTTATTTTAAAGTCATTATACACTTATACTAATGTCAGATGTGTTGAAATAAAACAATTGAATATATGAGCATGGCATGGCAGTGATTACATGAATGGTATGTACACTTTACATATATATTAAAAAAAATAAAAACATCTTTAATTAATAATAGCATGATTGTGTGTTTAGACTCTTTTGATTAAAAAATATAAATGTTTAGACTTGATACATCAAATATGTCGTAAATCCAATTAAACTAAATCATTTTTGAGGCATATTTGATTTAATGGTAAACTAGAGAATACCTAAGAGAATGATGGAAATATTTTTTTTAAGGAAAAAGACCGCATAGGAGGCAAAGAAAAAGATGGGAGGACTAGATAGCATAAAGTGTGCTGGTGAGAGGAGGAGACTGGAAACAAATAAAGGAGGAAGAATAGTGGAAGGATAGAGGAAGATTGAGGCATTTTCATAAACTGACCCGGTAACAGGCTTGAAACAAATGATGATAATGATGGTGATTTGGTCTGATCATTTAAAACCTAATAATATGGACTGTATATATTTGCATAGCTCTTATTATGGCTAATTAAATCATGGGAATATAGCTTATAAATATAATATTATAACTACATGAACTATCCTAAAAGAAAGGATATTATTTAAAAACATGACAATGGATTAATTGTTATTAAATATAATAGTTTTTAGATACTGTATCCTCTGAGAAATGGATCATTATTCATGCACACCTTATCCCTGATGTCGTTTTTTAAATCGAAATTTGTATCGCGACAATAATCTATGGTAACAAGCTCTCCTTGTAAAACCTAAAAAATAAAAACAAACTGTTCAATTAAATTAAATGTTCCTAACTTAAAATCCTATATACCACCCATTTAATATCCAGTGGATTTTTTTTGTCAACAAGCGGCTTATGTATATTCCTACTGGTGACATCAAACACATTTTTATGGTATTAGCAATAAAATATAAGAGTAAATGAGGAAAAAAAATTAATAATGGTAGTTTACCAGCATTTGCCTCTAGAGAATTAATAATAAACACCGCCGGCTAAAAAATTAGCTTCAAACTTTTATATCCATAGTAATATGAATAGAGAGTTAAATTACCATGATGTGACCTTTTTTGTGAAATTGTTGAATTTTAAAGACAATGCTGGGCTTTTATTAAATATTTATAATTGTTAAATATAACCTATATTCATTAAAATACCTCACATCACAGTAATTTAAAAGTATGGAGGATTTCACCCATATTATAAACCCCCTCTCATTCCTAAGTATTTTAAAATGCTATGTGGAATCATGCTTATATTGAAGTTATTCTAACTTACTTCATGCCACAATAGTTGTACTTTTACCAAGTTCAATAATATTGACNGGGGGGGGGGGGGGGGGGGAGGGGTAGGGTGGTAGGGCGTTACTACATTCTGTAAATATATAAAATAATACAATTTAAATAATATTAGGTTTTTATAATTATCTAGTTTTAATTTTGATGTTTAATTATCTCTTAAACTTATACTTACTATAACATTTTTCCCTATTTAAATAAGACCTCAATGATTAAAGTATTAGTTATAAACTACTGTGAGAGATATATTCCCTTTTAGTATGGTAGGCATACCTTTCAAGGTTGTGACACATCTTCTCTTGCCTAAGTCACCATCTCATTCGATTTACAAAATAGCAAGATCAATACTAATTATTAAAACAAAATTTATGCTAATGCAGCTCTCACAAATTCTATCTCATCACTATTGGCCAGGTAAATCCTTATTGAATAAGTGCAAATATATCATTATGATGATAAATGTTCTCAGGTAGAAGACCTGAAGCTGTATCAAATTAAATTTGCTGGAAAATGACAACCAGTACATGAAAATCAAAACTGATAGCTTCGGCTATAGGCCTTAGTGCTAATTCTTTATCACTGAGCTAACCGGGTACGTCTCGTGCCCAGAGTGGGCGATGGGCTAACAGCAATGGCTCCGGAACTACTATTAGTCTAGCATGGGTGCGGGGTAAAATATCCCAATGGGATCCATGGGGCTCCAGAAAATGGGGGGCCTTTAGTTAGAAAAAAATATTTTATATGAGGTAGCTATACATTTAAAGTTTGGCAGAGTGGTGGAGAGATAACTCCAGATAAGCAAATAAATAAGTTTTAATTGAGACTTTGGGAAACAGGGGAAAGGGGCATATAAAACCTAATGAGGTGAGGCAGAAAATTGAAATTTGCCGGGAATATAGAGGGCTTACTCCAGTAATAAAATAAGACGTGTTAAATACTGTATTTACTATTTAAAAAAGGGCCTAAAAATGGGTAGGGGGATATTAGCTTAAAATCTCTCCAAAATAATTATAAACTCTTCTTTTCTGCATGGAGAGAAATTTAAATTGGCCAAGTTTGTAAAAAGACCACTCCAAAATAACCATAAAATCTGGAAAGTTTGGAATTTAAAAATAGGGGGTGGAAAATGGCTAATATAAAAAGCAGATGTCTCGATATGATAGAAAATTTTAATTTTGTAGAGGCAGACGAAAAAAAATCTAAAAATAGACTATAACAAAAACTAAAGACTATCTTGAATGGGATCCATTATCTTTGCAATAACAAAGCTAAAATCAAAGAATAAACTAGTACCTTACTAGCAGCTACATAACAATTAAAAATATAAACAAATTCTGGTGGCACAGTGAACCGTGATGCTATTTGAAAAATGTGGATGTTTACTATCTACTACGTTTCTGTAACGGAAGATATTTTTTATTTAAGCTTGTTGGTGAATATTGTGATGCTCCTCTATCCTAAATATTTCTGTAACAATGTCTATTAATTTGTTTATTTTATTTTATGATCATGTCTAGGTAAATATTGCGTTGTTAAAAAACTGTGTTTTTTTGTGCACCCAATTTGTGAACAAGGTAATATTTTGTCTCAAATGTTTTATTTATTAATTATCATGATTGGTTTGTGATTGCCATAGTTATCTCAGGGCTGAACATTGAGGTACCATTAAAGAGTGGGCAGCCGGATTTTGAACTTTTTAATTTGAAATAGTTTTGATGCTGTTTAAACGTTCTATTACACTTGTCTAAAACCTAGAATGTTTATGTAAATAATCCATTTTCAAATTTAATAATTTTATCCGTCCCACCAGATATCATTGTAAATGAATTATTATGTTTGTGTGTTTAAGCATAGGCCCCAATTATTATAGTTAAATATACATTCAATTTCATGAAGTTATAATAAGGACATGTGAATCGAACCGGGGACATTTATCTTTGTGTGGCAGTTCTTTATGCTATATTTAGTCATATAATACCCTGATAAGTTCTTATATATTTTAGTAGGCGACTGAGCCTATATAGGTTACAGCTGTTGAGATTACATACGAGTACAGTATATTTTATAATATGACATAGAGCCTACATTTATGAGCTTATTTTATAATATTTGGTAATAAATAATGTATTAAGCTAAAATCATACATCTCTCTATTAATATTTTTCTATATTTGACTAGAAAGACCCAAATAAAATAATATTTAACCAAAATAGTTGCATATTTGGAGGCCGCTGGTCAGAGGTATTATTCATATCACATTTAACCTATTTCCATTTACAGATGGGTCAAGTTTAAATCTTATAAGGATACTCTTTTGGTTTTACAAGAAATAGAAACACATAACTTAAAAAGTTTTTGGTAAAACTAACCCAACATGCTAAACCATGGAAAGCGATTTTGTAGTCCCCTTAGTATACTTATCACAGGGATTACTAATCACTACCTGCATCGGTGGTCACGTGGTCTCCATTGTGTGAGCCCGCAAGCGATCTATACTAACCAAGTAGCTCCTCAACTGTCCTCATGAGGCTGAGTTGACCCCGTTCCAAACCCACTGCTTAACATAAAAATTATGAAAGTGCCAGGGATCGATCCCAGGACATCTGGATCTGTGTTTTTCTATGGAAGTGTTCATTTGTTGAATGCTAGTAGTGTCCAACCCAGTGGTTCTCAAACCCTGTTCGCGGTTGAAGCCATAGGGAATGACTACATATTCCGTGAAATAGCTGTCTTTTATAGCTTAATAAAGAAGTGAGAGTGAGAAATTATCCAAACTCAGTACATCCAGTCAGGATTCGAGTCTTCACCTCCCCGTCACCGATAAACCAGACTAGACGAGCTTGATGTTTAATTCATGTGCCTATCGATGGGAGTTGAATAATATTGCTGATAAGTGTTCTAAATAAGAAATCCCATGACTACTCTACATACAATTATTTGGCAACTGATTATTTTATTACTAACTGCGTCTCTCATACAAAAAAAATGGGAAGTGTTGAAATTTTAAAAAGTAACATTCTTCATTTATTTAATAACGTTTGAATACATGAACGAGTTTCACCATAAAGTAAAGCAGAATGAAGTCATGTCCTCCACTTCAGTGGGTGAATGGTCTAAGCCAGTGTGTCACTCTCGCATTAGACTAAATTGACAATGTTGGGGAGATAGGGTTTATCCCAGTTGGGTGTAATGAGGGTAGTTTTTCCTGAATAGTTTTCCACTCCTCTGCAAATCTTGGTAGTTTACCTCTAAATTCTACCTTCCTTATCCCTAGAAAATTAGCATAATTAGTACATATGTATATAGCCCGGATGGGTAGTAAGACTCGGTAGCAAAAAAGTCATGTACACAGGTTATTGTAGTACTAGAAAAATATAAACACAAACTTAGCCTATATTCATCAAAACTGAAAGAACATTATGTTTTAAACTCGAGCAAAACTGATCAATAGCTGTAATGTGAGTGGTCTGTCAAGGAGACCACAGGCTCCTTCTCACTTCTCCCCTCCCCCATGTACTCCTGCCCTGTAAGCTTTTTTTCTTCTGTAAGAAATTTTCCCTCACTTTCCTCCCTTCATCGTTACCCATGATGGACGTGTGCTTGGTCAGCCAATACTCAGCAGCATCACTAGATGGCCCAGATATAGATTCTAATTGAACTAATATCGTAATTTTTTGTGTTGTGACCACAGGATTTTATCATGAAATCTTTATCTCACAGCTCATAGCTTGAACCCTATGATTTTAATTTAGTCTAGTTCTCTATATTTCTCTGGTAAAATGAAGAGGTTTTTTTTTGACAATTGACTATCACTTTCTTGTTGCTGAAATAAAAAAACAAAAAATAATACCATAAAATCCAAGTGACACTCTTAAATCTGTTGGATCTTTCTTTTCTTCAACGTACTACTATTAATTGCTGATAAATTAGTTCAATAAGATGCAACTGTTTCTATATATCTTTCGAGTACTATGGTGTCCTCTTAAGATGGATTCTAACACCTTCCCGTCACACATAAGATATCCTAAGAAAATACTTAACACCCCCCTCCCCTCCCAACCCTTACATAATTTAGGGACGACCCAAGTTCTAGATTTTGGGACACGTAAAACCAATTTAGGACACATATAAGATAACATTCTATGCATTTCTCTTTATTATAACATAGTAACCCTCAAGAGCTACAAAGGTATAGGAAACCGAACTTAATTCATTCTTAACAGGAATGAAAACATGTCAAAAGTTAGTTTCATAAATAATAAATTTCATTCCAAAACAAATAACAGTTCGGGGAAAACATAATATTAATTTTGGTGTCCAGTCAGAATGTCAAATAGTAAGAGAGTTCTCATTTGTGAGTTAATACATATGGTGATTTGCCCACTAATAAACAGGCCATTAATAACAACAGGTGGACTGAGAGTTAAAATTATATTGTTTGGAGCAAGGTTACCTTAACTAAAACATGAATGTGTGTTACACAAAATTTAAGTTAACAACTTTTGGCTTCATATAGGCTTATGAGACACAATTTAATATTCATATTTACAATAACAATAAGAATATTTGCATCAAGACATGTAAAGTAATATGTATGTATAAAACATAGATGTTATTAAAAGTATTACTTTTATTTGTAGCCAAGTGTACGCATCACATACAGTGTAAAATTGACCAAGGATTATGGTGTAGTAACCAACATTGTTTAATCACGCTCAAAGTTAAGATAAATGCAATAATACTCTAAACAAAACTCAAACCTTACATGTATTGCATCATTATGCAACTATAAAGGACATTAATATTTTTATCATACTACTAAGTATTTCAACATCAAATCATTTGAAGTAGAATTGCATCTAAAGAAAATTTTGAAACTATTTAACATTATAAAAAAATAAACTAGAAATTAATTTAGATTAGTTTTAGCATCAGGAGAGCCACCCTGTATATTGCAAGGGCTACTCAATAATGCTATACCAAGAGTTCATTTTTTAAACCAGAAATAATATTTATACAGACAAATAAGGAGTGCCACTTAATATCCAATCATTTACAGCTTAGGGAAGAGTTAGGGAACTAATGGTTGAAGAATAAAGCTAAAGAAAGGTACGAGATAATGATATGATGGTGGGTGTCTTCGAGTCAACTTATGGATGTTCCTAAAAGAATTGAGGCCATACATATGCTTGCCTGGAATTAATTCATTCTTCTAGAACCCAGAAATTGGTGCCCCCAGGAGCCAATGGTGAACCCATTGATGTTATTCTTGTATCTATATCTAAGGTGCCATGCTTATTTGATGCTTTCAAAGACCAACAATGTCGTATTGGGCAAAACAAAAGGGAAAGGGGTTGGTTAGACTCATTGTAGTATCATAAACGCTAAAATAGGTACACTGCCATTTTTCTTTTTCTTTTTTGTGCGAGAATAACTCAGAAGTAGAGCATTGGCACACTAAGCCCAAGGTTTCAGGTTCAATTCATATGTCCGGTATTTTTCAACACACATTCGAACAATATTTGTAAGCTACTCATAGTTTGTATCAATTAATTTCAAGATATTATATTAACTAAATGAACAAATTTGTGAGAGGACATTACATGTACTCATAAAAAATAAATCTTATGTGGCATGAACAGTTGTAACCTTAACAAACGTCTAAGACTTCTAGGACAGTAATTTTTTTTGAATATTTATTTTTCTGACTCATTTATTTCACTGAAATACAGTATGGATTTTTATTCAAAATTAAGTCCATGACCTAGGTTTACTAAACATTTTGACACAATGCAGTATGTGATATGCAATATTGATATACTTATATAATACATAGAAACATAATACATAGAAATTAAATTTTTTTTTATACATTTTAACATGAGAACCAACAAATGACTATGGGTTAGGGATGAGGATGGTATTTAAAGGAACTGAGGTCACATTGGTGTGAACATTAGATGGGAAAACTACATTTATAAATCGTATCTGAAAATTATACTCTGTGCACTCATCTGATATTCAAACCTTGACTTCCCTGTCACAACAACATTCCAGTATACTGAGATTTTGTCATCTTATACCTTATTTTAAAATGTCAAGTCCTATTTATACAGAGAAATGAAATTATTTGAAACAGCCCAACAATTATTTCCTGTATTTGTTATGTTCTTAAGAAGAAAAACATTATTCTATCTTCGGAAAATTTAATAAGTAAAAAAATAGTGATGGTTCGGTTCAGTTATGTAAGTTACTCCTCAAAGAATCAATTTCGGTACAGTGAAAGTTGTTTGCGGGTTCCTACATCCTTAGTTATAAAGGTTTTTAAAAATGTTAACAATATATTCATATATACAATAAAATTAGTACCCGCTTTGGTGGCTGCATTGTCTAAGGTGCTATTCTCACAATAGACTACACCCCCGATGACCCCATGGTCTAAGGTGTCACTCTCGTGTTAGACTAGACTGTCGATGACAGAGAAATCAATGTTCAAATCCTGGTCAGGTGTACTGAGGGTAGTTTTTCCTAAATGGTTTCCCACTCTTCCTTCATGCAAATGTGGGTACACTTTCTCTAAATTTATCCTCCCTCATACCTAACTCATTAGACTAGTTAAAAAACTTTATATCAACCTTTTCCCCTGTCAAGTATTATTAAATTTGTTCTATTTGCGCATGCTAAAAATATTGACTGTCATAGTTATTATTTATTAATTTGGAGTATTTTATATGCACTTTCTAAACCAACTGATTTTATCAGCACACGATTTACAAACTACCTTTATATAACAGACAAAACACCCAATCCCCTGACTGTTAATTTATCAATATGAAATTTATCAGTGTGAAAGGGGACCCCGAAATTTTATCAATGATAAATTTTTGGCCATGTCAGGAACTAAACCTGAGACCCTTAGTTCAGTAGGCAGTCATACAGTTAATTTGGGAACATTTACTTACATGCAATGTTATTTGATAGTTATAAGGAAATTTTAATCAAGCTCAAGATTTTATTGGAAAAACTAGGTTACATTTGCAACTTAACTACGCAGTACTAGTTTTCTTGCCTCCATTTCTATTATCTCTAATATCGTTATTTGATATTCAATGTTCTTGCTTGTTTCTAGTGATCTTTTGGTCTTAAATAGGAATATGAAAGTGATACTTGCCAGCCAACTTAGAAAATTAGGCAACATAAAATGTCTGAGTGAAATAATACATCATTGGATAGAACGGCAAGAAACCGTCAGTTCTCCTTTTTCCAGTAAATGCATCGCCATTATAAGTGTGTCTGAATTATAAAAACCCTGATATGAGAAGTGTGTACTTATATGATAGAGGCAGATATTAATTTCATTATAAGTAAAGTGGTTGGTCTGAAATATATAGATGTAACTATCTATGTTCCTCTGGCTCCTTAGTTCTATCAAATGCAGTAGAGAATAATACAGAACATTTGGCAATATATGCGCGACAAACATTGCTCCTGGTGGAATAATTTGTACAAGTGAGCCTTGACATATGAATTTACAGGTTGTATAATACACATTAAAGTAGTTAGGGATTTAAAAAAAACTTAATGGCATCAGTCTGCAAGCGAGCTATACCAGCGAGCGGCCACCACATGTTGTCAAAGATATTGCAACAATTGTGAATAGAGAGTGTCTCGTGGTCAGCACAGCAAATCAAAACTCCGGCCGTTAATAATTATTGATAAAACAGCTCAAAAGAAATTACTGAACATGTCTAGATAAGTATGTGCTATATTTGAATATAAGTGTTATGAAAACAGAAAATATAATGTTCTTGAAGAAAAAAACAATATTAAGAATGGTAGTGTAGTCTGATGATATCCATTTTACCCATTGTTTTAACTGTTTGTAGCTTGACATGGAACTTTTAATTAATTTAACTTGAAAAAAGAGTTTGTCTTGGTTGCTAGCCCACCAGTCCATTGATCACCATTTGAGTATCAGTGATTTAGAGCTCACTTTAAATGTAACCTAAGGCCTTGAAGAACTCTCTTGCTTTAAGTATTAAATAAGCTAGTAACATAATTATTATAATCATATAAATTACAATAACGTTCTTATTAAAAATAAAAAGGACATTGTATGAAAATCAGACTCACTAGTTACACTTCATTATTGGTGTGATGATCATCATTCAAATATTTCTTTTTTCGAGGAGGTCTTAGTGGCTGTTGTTTTTTTTTCAACAACTGCTTCACACGATCTTTGGCTTGATAATAGTACAGGTATACTAGACTTAATAATATTACCACTGCTGTGAATGTACAAATAATAATCAGCAGCATCAACATAAACAGGTTTACATTTTCATCAGATGATTTCTTTGTATTAATAGTATCTCCTACTGGAATCTCGTTGTCCCTCTCATCTTCGAATGAGGTATCGTTAGTCAAGCCATTAGCATTGACGATGGCAACATCTGCACATGCACGGAATTCCTCTTGAGGCCCGCAGCCCACAGCCCCGGTTCCATTAACGCAAGTGCCCCAGTTATTTCCAGCAATATATCTCCACTGTAAAATACACTGTGTGCATGTAAGACCAATAGGTAGAAGATATTTAATTTCAAATATCTTGTTGCCTAATTCTGGATAGTAACGAGTTTCTTTAAGTTCATCTTTTTGGCTTGCACGGCTTAATACATATTTATCTAAACACTCTTGCGTCCCTATTTTCTTTGGTCTATTATTAGGACACAAACGGAACTCAAAGTATCCACGGTGGTTGGCTGTTAGTTCCACGCGGATTTTTATTAAGGAACCTTCCTTGTAGTGGCGAACTATTACACCCTTGGCATACTTACCTCCAGCTTCATGTGGTCGAGGCTGAAAAAAAAATTGTTTAAAAAAAATGAATGTCATTGAACAGCAAAGTATTAACCGTACATTTTCAAGAACATTATGTGATGATGTTAGTTTGATAGAGAATATTAGCATAGGTCTATTTATGATCAAAACAATTTAACAGCAAAAAGTTTATTGTGGCCTCTTTAAATGATATAGAAAAAAGTATTTGTGCTGTTTTGCATAATTTAACAATTTGCTTTCAAGTATAACATCATATTAAGATCATTAAAAAAATTAATAGTATTAAAGAAAACATGTAACTATAAGTAAAATAGTTTAAGTGGTTAAGCTAATATGCTACGGATCATCTCTTTGGCAATACATTCTACATTGATTAGAATAAAATGTATCCATTAATTAAAACCACCATGGTTAAATTTCTAAAATGTTAAATTCTACAATATTTTAACAAGAAAGTGAATTGACTATGAGGCTAGCATATTTGTTACTTATGTTGCCTCTACATCATTGTTAAGAAGGTATGCAAGGAATGGCAAGGGGAAGTGTATTTGAAAAAAAAAAGAAAAAAAAGGCCCTTTTAGATCTATTCGAGCCCAGTATTCTGGAAATTGAGCGTTCCATATCCTGACTACAACTTCTTAAATATGTGGTCGGCAGGGAAACCCAGCCAGTTAAGTCTAGTGAGGCAAAGTGTGGACACGTAAATTTAAGATGATTGTTTGTGTTTTCAATTGTAATATCCTATAGCCTATAGTACCCCAATATCTTTTTAAAAAAAACTCGCGGTGCACATGGAAATGTGCAAATGGTCCACAACCCCCCAGTCATGCTACATTGTTGTTAGAAGTGGGATATTTGTGATTGCATTGTTAAATTTATGATAACAAGAAACATGGCCATATATATTAAAGGTCTAGCTAGCATTTCTCACCCAAGCCCAGATGGAACAGATGAACAACAAATTCTTTAACATGGATAATAGAATGATGGAACAGTACAGCGGAACAGATATGAACCACAAAATCTTTGACATTGATAGCAGGTATGAAATAGATGAACAAACTTTCGGTCTTAGATAGAGTAATGGTGGAGCAACCTAATACAAGAGTAGCACGTTAGGCCACTGAAGCGGGTCTTGTTTAGTTAAACATTCCTAGACATTTTAATCTATCAAGGGAATTCTCTGTTGGGTCATTAAATTTATTCTTAAAGTAAACTATTAATGTCTGGTAGAAGTTCCAAACAGACTTAGCTGTTCTTAAACCGTGAGTAAACTTCCTCACATCTAGTATCTAACCAATTTTATTTAATGAACTCAAAGTGTTGATGCAACAGCTAGCAATAATTATTTTATGTTCTTAGGGAACTGACTAAATAATGAATATAATGTGTTCATAAATGCTTTGAAATGATTTGTTTCTTTAATATTATCAATGGTGTCAAATATTGCTTGTTTAAATCTAGTGGTGGTGGAACTTAGAAATAAATTAGCCTCCCTCACTCACTCCTTGAACATTGTTTGATTAAAACGTTAATATGCTGTGTGTGACCCTTTGTTACTTAAAGTTAGTCATGACGCCACAAAGTTGTTTGTCAGCTGATTGAATTGCGCAAGGACAGCCTATGCAATGTAATGAGTCCCTTCTTCCTTCCCAAGGTCTTTTCACTACTCTCCCCTTCCTTCCCAAAGTCACTTCATATCACCCCTTACATTCCTGAGATCATTATTTTCATACATCCACCTTTCTCTTATTTGGTAGTGTAGTGTTGTGTGACCTTTTGTTAAGTTAAAGTACATGTCAGGATCCGCAAACTATTGTAAAATGGCTAAGAGGAAATCACTGTTCGATTATTTTGAAAAAGTAAAAGAATCGCACATCATTCCCGAAAAAAAAAGATCTCCAAATTAATAATACAATGCACGGTAAGATTAATAATTATTGATTTTTAAAACCAGAACTTTTATCATTTTTTTTTTTGTCAC
>CABFWB010003379.1:56353-80631 GCA_902151455.1 Timema bartmani
AAAATATAAAAAAAAAAAAAAAAAAAAAAATGGAAATTAAAATAAGTTAAAAAACATTGATAATAATTAAAAATAATAAAATATTATTAAGTTAAAGTTCAAAAATAATAATTTGAGATATTCTATGTACATTAGATGAGTAGTTAGGTCTTATTCTATTTAAGATTATTTAATATTTATTTAAGACTTTGTTTCCAATTGGGTTAAGGTTACTGTGGTTAAATATTTAGTAGAAATATTTGACTAAAATTACGTTTGTATTTTTTCTGTTTTTAAATTGCACAAAATCACTGACTGGCCTTGATCTATATTTAAATCATGTTTGTCAAATAAAATTAAAAATATTCATTTCTAATATTTTATATTATTGCTGTGTAACATTGCTTGTTCATGACTTAATTTGAATATACTTTGTGAAAAATGTTACAAGGAAATTGAGCTGAGAACTTTTTTTCTTTGTGCGAACTTTGAACTTAAAATAATTTTATTAATGCTTGCTCACAACCAACATTTAAACGGCTGAACCAGATATTAATTTCACTGTAGTTTATATTATTATTTGCGTTTTTTGTAAAGTGCAATATATATTTTACTTAAGTTCAGTGTGTATTATTATTTTCTTTTATTGTAAAATGCAATACATATTTCACTTAGCACATGTTAATTTTCAGTAACCTAGTTTTAATGTTTTCAAGACTCAATGATTTTTAACTGCTGTGACTTGAGAAGGAATTTCTAATTAGTTTGTAAGTAAACTACTCTATGTATTAAAAATTTATTTAGCGTGGCACACACAAATAAATGGTACGACACAATCGCATGGGTGTACATAAAAATAAAAAAATAACAATTTAGATGATATTTTCCTTATTGTTTGTCCCCTCCCCCCCTTCAAGACAAAAAAGGTTCCGCCGCCACTGTTTAAATACATGATTAATTAATGTCAAATTAAAATGCTAGGAAATTTCTCACATAGCATTGTTATCACTCCTGGCCACCAGATTACACTAACACCACACCACATCAGCACCATTATGTACAAACAAATTAGATATATTTTCAAATATTCCTTAGTAAGTCCATGTGACTGAAGACACTATAAGAGAATTTTTTTTCATTGTTTGTGTTCTTTAATATTTGATTTTTATCAAATGGAGAAAAATATTCTCCGTTTATATATTTATTGGAGTTCTTATGTAAATAACTAGCTTAAGAAGTTAATTTAAAATTGTGGGATTGTCAATTATTAGTGATAATTTCCTCTCTTCATTTACTATTTTGGGTATAATTCCCTCTTTGAATGAATGTGCTACATGGTCATTAATTTGTAGTGACTATAACGAGAACAAGCCTGGTATTTTTCATGAGCATGTATTTTCGTTCTAAAGACTTTGATTGCTGCTACCTTTTTGTGCCATTTTAAGTGGCCAAACAATGCATCCTATCAGTGGTCAAACTAATGATTTGTGTCTTATAGAATACTATACTATTAACAGAAAAGCAGGCATTACAACTAATTTTCCCTTTTTCATGCTTCAGTCAACTGTATTTCGTTTTATGTTACAACATTTTTTATTCTGCCCAAATGTCAACTCTGTTGTATATATTAAAAGAGGAGAATTTAGATTAATCAGCAGCACAAAACTAATTGTTCTATGATCATCACACACATGCTATAGTTCAATTCCCATTTTATCTGTTTTATTATCAGTTTCATAAGGAAGTTTTGTTTGAAATAAAGCTTGTTTCATGTTTATGAAGTCTAGTCTGAACTTCATACAAAGTATCTATAAAGATAGATTTATTATTATTATTATTATTATTATTATTATTATTATTATTATTATTATTATTATTATTATTATTATTATTATAGTGTTATGTCTGTTGACACATCTATTCCATTTGTCAGTAGACTTAAACCGCCAATGTGCCCTGTCCTTTGCCTCCTCCTTCAGCTCCCAGAATTTTCTTCTTTCCTTCAAGTTATCCAATATTTGAATCTCCCTTCTTCCTAAGCTCCTCTTTCCTTCAACCTTTCCTTCTACGACGTCATGCAGAAGACAGTTCCTCCTAAGGATGTGTCTGATCTAGTTGGCTTTGCACCAAAGAATCACATCCAAAATGGTTCTCTTCTCAACTTGGTGGTCAGTGGTAACCTCTTCTTGTTGAAAGCTTCCTTGGCAATGGAGATACATAATTTTCTTGGTGCAGTAGGCATCCTTTGTCACCAAACTTCCTAGGTACTTGAACTACTCCATATTTTCCAACTCCTGATTTTCAGTGGCTCTTCATTTTTAGAAATCACAATCACTTTTGACTTCTCAATGTTAAGCTCTGTGCCATATCTTCTCCCTATCTCCCCAACCGGTCCATCATTTCCTGGTTCTACCATATTTTTCAATTTTAGATCATCTGCTATTTTAATGTGTTGATGATGCTTTCTCTTAAATTGAAATTTCCACGTCTACCTGTCTAGTCAGGGCTTCCCTGACCAGCCACTCTCCATACAAGATGAACAGACTGGGTGGCAAACAACATCCCCGCCTCTCTCCTCATCATTCACCAATATGTTGGTATCTCCATCATTTAGCTTCACCTTCACTTGCTGTCCCAGGTACAGGCTTGCAATCAGCCCTCTGTCTCTCCAAGTGATGCCGATCTTCTTGAGTATTTCCATAAGTTTCTTCCATTTCACTCTATCAAACGCCGTTTGCCAGTCGATGAAACCAATGTAAACTTCTTCCTTGACTTTCAGTGCTCTCTCTGAAACAATTCTCAGCATTCCGATGACATCTCTGGTTCTGTTTCTGAATCCAAATTGGTCTTCTTTCATCACACTTTCCATTTTATGTTCCAGTCACCTGTTGAGTATCCTTGCCACGATCTTTCCCACATGATAGATGAGGCTGATGGTCCTGTGTTCACTGCATTTCTTGGCTTATTTCTTCTTCTTTAAAGCCACCATGGTTACGTCTAGAAAGTCCTTGGACCAATCTCCTGTTACGTAGATCCTATTTGTAACTTTTGTCAGAGCCATTAATGCATTGTTTCCCAGTTCCTCCAAAAGGTCAGCTGGTATGTCCTCATTTCTAGCAGCTTTCCTTCTCCGTATGTCCTTTAAGGCTCTCTTCACTTCACTCTTTAAAATGCTGGGTTTTTTTCGTCTTCCTCTACCTAGTCTTCTGCTTCAATCTCTAGGTTCCTTGGTCAATAATTTTCCTTGTCGTGCAATTTTTATATATATCATTCCCAAATCGTAAGAACCTCTTTATGATCCATCACCATCTGACATTTGGGGTTCTTTATTCCTATTTTTTGCACAGCTTTGTTTTAATTCCATTCCAGTTCCTTTTCTTTCTCGTATATGTGGTCAAACCTTCCTTTTCTTTGCAGTTTGATAATCTCATCACATGTCTTATCTATATAGTCTTTCCTTGCTTTGTTTATTTCTCTTCATAACTCGTTGTTTAACCTTGTCATCTTTGATGACGTTTTTCCATTTCCTTCACGGTGTAGATGTAATGAGGCAAGACCTGACAGTGGGTATGGTACACAAAATATCATTAGTTAAAATTAATTTGATATTAAAGAATATTTTAATAAACCAGGATTCATTTCAATAGTGAGTCTAACATCCAAATTTGAATATGGGCAACAGTTCTATCAGTTATTGTCAAGAAAATTATTAATTCACATGTTTAGTTATTTAAAAAAATTAGGAATAGCCTCATATATAGACAGCAATAAAATTTCAACTTGCTATTTTAAATTATTTCATGTTTCAAGATAATCTAATTAACTCAATACCAAGAAAAACAGATGAAAGCCCTTGGGGCTCGACACCACTTTTGTGATTTGGAACCAGTCACTAGTTTTAACAGCATACAATGCTAAACAAAAGCTGCAACTTGAGCTGCCTTCTACTACTTTCCCCTCCTCCTCCCTCGTTTTTCTCCCTTCTCATGCATAGGTATTTATATACTACGAGTCCAACAAACTCAAGTCAAGAACACAAGGTCACGGTATTTCCGATTCCTTTCATGGTATTGTCTTGGCAGTCATGTCAAATGTTTTACTTAGGGGTTGACAAAAATTGGTTTACAAGAATTAGTTTACTTGGCTGCATATTAGAGCTTAGTTGAAAGAGCTATTGGTTTGCTCATGTAGAATACAAGGCAAGGAAGAGGTAGCTGTTTAGACAAGTTTGCTATTCTTTACAATATTAAGATATAGGTTTCAATATATTTTATAATTTTCGATGCGTTGGTGGTAGGGGGGGAGGGGGGCGATCGCCCCAATCGTCCCCTCACAACCAGATCTGCCACTGGGGTAGGTAGAGAAAAGGTTTGTTGAGACTATGGAAAATGGTAGGTAGCCGTTGTAAAATAGTACATGTACTCGATTCCCTTCCTGTGTAGGGAGTGGTCTGAAATACTTCGACTGTGCAACAACTCATTCTAGTGGGCCGCATATCTATTAAGCACTGTGAGGCCTTATTACAACCAATTTTGGTGATTTTTTTTTTCAAATCTATGTTTATAAACATTTTAAAATACTTAGGTGGTTACACTATTTATTCAATGGTTAATTGTCAATCTCGATCAACACACCTTTATCAATGGTTACACAAATGACTGGTATCTACCTACAATAGCAGCCATTTGTGCGAACTTGATTACAGTTTATGAGTAACACCAAAATTTAAGCATATCTTAAAGTTTTTATAAAAAGGTACAAAAACAGCATTTTTACTAAAACGACAGGACGACCAGGTCATAGCAAAATAAATGGTACGGCGCACCTCACAGACTTTCTCTCTCTTTCTATAAACTCGTAAGACTTCTGAACGGAATAATGTACATTGTATCATCACCACTCCACATAAGAACATGCATAAAATAATATACAATGATATAGAATCAATGAGAAAAGAGGCGCATCTTTGTCCACCTAAGAACATTTCAAACAGTTTAATGTCTTCCACAAGGGTCAACACTTCGTATTAAAATTTCGATTTCTGGTTAAAATTTTAACATTTTATAAGGTGTTGCAGATCTTCAAGTCATCGCATTGATATTTAATTATTCATTTATACATTTTGACCAATAAAAAATGTAAATATTGACTATTGAGTCTAAAATGGAGATAGATCATTGCTATGCAAACATTTCTCCTAAGAGCTTTAAGGAAAAATAACATACTTTTTTAGATACTTATATTTAATTACTCTATGGCATTGGAGAATTATTGCGTTAAGACTTAAGTAGTATATGTTTACAACTAAAGCTCACAAAATTGTATTAATATATTTGCAAATATCTCAGAAACTGTTGCTTTTATAAAAATATATGTCAAATAAAAGTTTTTTATTTCTAATAGTCCTACAATTTTGCAATGATAAGTTGTTTAGTTTCTCAAATAGTTGTGGAGATACGGAAATTAACGCTTCTGTAAAGTACCCTAAAAATCATTTTCATAGGAAAATGAAAATAGCCAGTTTATTTATAATCTTAATCAACGCCTAGATACGAATTTTAATCAAAATCGTTTGAGCAGATTTTGAGAAAACCAAATTTTTCTCTTTTCGCCCTTCAGTAAACTACCCTTAATTTTAAGTTTTTATAGACACACAGACAGACGGCATTGCAAAGACTATTTTTTAGGGTTCGGGGGGTCATGAGACGTCGACATCCATCAACATTTCAGGTTAGTTTTTTTTTACGGTCGCAATACTTAAACTTTAATGTCCAAAAAGTTAAAAAAATTCATATAATTGCGTATAGATTGAAAGTTATTGATTTTATAAAAATATGTTTCGGATAAAATATCTGTATTATAAATATATATACATATTTGTAATGCTAAGTAATTTCATATCTCAAATAGTTTCGGAGCTATTATAAAAAATGTTAATTTACGCATCAGACCGGAGCCCTTAAAGCCATTTTGCCGAAATATTGAGAGTAGCCATTTTGTTTGGAATATTTATTAATGTTCATAAATGAAATTTAATCAAAATCGTTAGAGCCGATTTTGAGAAAATCGACTTTTTCTCTTTTTGCCCTTCAGTAAACTACCCTTAATTTTAAGTTTTAATAGACACACAGACAGACGGCATTGCAAAGACTATTTTTTAGGGTTCGGGGGGTCATGAGACGTCGACATCCATCAACATTTCAGGTTAGTTTTTTTTACGATCGCAATACTTAAGCTTTAATGTCCAAAAAGTTAAAAATATATATATAATTGCGTATAGATTGAAAATTATTGATTTTATAAAAATATGTTTCGAATAAAATATTTGTATTATAAATATATATACATATTTGTAATGCTAAGTAATTTCATATCTCAAATAGTTTCGGAGCTATTATAAAAAATGTTAATTTACGCATCAGACCGGAGCCCTTAAAGCCATTTTGCCGAAATATTGAGAGTAGCCATTTTGTTTGGAATATTTATTAATGTTCATAAATGAAATTTAATCAAAATCGTTAGAGCCGATTTTGAGAAAATCGACTTTTTCTCTTTTTGCCCTTCAGTAAACTACCCTTAATTTTAAGTTTTAATAGACACACAGACAGACGGCATTGCAAAGACTATTTTTTAGGGTTCGGGGGGTCATGAGACGTCGAAATCCATCAACATTTCAGGTTAGTTTTTTTTACGATCGCAATACTTAAGCTTTAATGTCCAAAAAGCTAAAAATATATATATAATTGCGTATAGATTGAAAATTATTGATTTTATAAAAATATGTTTCGAATAAAATATTTGTATTATAAATATATATACATATTTGTAATGCTAAGTAATTTCATATCTCAAATAGTTTCGGAGCTATTATAAAAAATGTTAATTTACGCATCAGACCGGAGCCCTTAAAGCCATTTTGCCGAAATATTGAGAGTAGCCATTTTGTTTGGAATATTTATTAATGTTCATAAATGAAATTTAATCAAAATCGTTAGAGCCGATTTTGAGAAAATCGACTTTTTCTCTTTTTTCCCTTCAGTAAACTACCCTTAATTTTAGGGGTAGATATCCAATTCCAAAAACCCCTCGGGGCAACCCTATGAAAACCCTAGATATCAAGTTTCAGCTCAATCGGTAAAATAGTTTAGGCTCTAGTTGGAGGTACAGACAGACAGACAGACAGACAGACAGACAGACAGAAATTCAAAAACCACTTTTTCGGATTCAGGAAGTCATGAAACGTCAAAATTCATCAAAATCTCGAGTTCGATTTTTTTGACGATCACCATACTTTCTCTACCTGTAAGATAGAGAGAAAGTAAAAAGGAACGTATGGTTATCTTAGTAATATTAGGCCTAAATGATGAAAGGAAAATAACACTATTAATTTAGGAGTCTACAAGCTTTAATAAGCTGTCTACACTTATTATTTACATAAGAACTTCAGGAAGTGTGGAAACCAAATTTTTTCTCGATTTGATTGAATTTCAAGATCAAATTAATTCTTATTTTGTCTTCAGTCATATGGATTTAAGGAAACATATTTAAAAATACATATTTCAAATGGGATGGTGATGGTATGTTAGGCAGGAAGTCATGAGTGGCAACAATTGTGAGAAAATTTCCTTCATTCGCAGTGTTTGAATGATCGACAAATGAATGATGGACATATTATATATCATTTAGTCACTCTCCTAAGAACACAATATAAATGCCAGAGATTGCCTCTACGCCTGGAGCTCTGTTAAATAAAAGTAGTAGTATACTATGTGTGATGGGCCTGGTTAGCAGTTTTCAGAAGAACCAATAAAACCGTTTTTAACTTTTACCAGGAAGTAGTGGTTTTCTTTAATGATACATCCAACACAAAATGAACTGCTACTCATAAATCAAAATGTTTAGGAATGTTGAACGAAATGAGTTCAATAAGGTTTCTGTGTACTATGGCTTGGATGCATGATATACTTGAAGAACTGGCGAATCTTTCAGAAGAATGCAAGGAAGATTGTGTACTCAGATGAAGGATGATAAGCTGAAACATTTTACAATCAAAATTATAGAATGTGTGAAATCTGTACAAGGGGAAAGAGCGATAAAAGCAGCAGAGAGTGGAGATTACTGACAATCCGTGGCACCAGTTAATGAATTGGTTGCAATTCTTGAGCAGCATTAATGACAATTTAAAAGCTAGATGTTTCTCAACCATTTCAAGTAGTGGAGTGAAAGGCAGTAGAGTTTGTCAAAAAATAATCTTCCAAACTCTAGAGGATTATAAAATACTGAACTCGGTCAGACTTGTGGCCAAATAATATAGAAGTGGCACAAGGCGAGGACTCCATAAATAATCCTTCCAGCCATACAAGGATAGAACCGAAAATAACACTTTTGAATGCATTTATGGACTAAGTTAACTGTGGAGGAAGACATATTCCAGAGTTTTTTTAAACCTCTGGCAGGCTGTTTAAAATGGATTCCTATTTCTGAGTGTGAATGTGGTTTTAGTGTAATGAACTTAATAACTACTCCATTACACTGTTTTATGATTATTATTATATCATATTACATCATTAATGTCCATCAAATTAAAGTGTGCATCTTTGAAGCAATAGAACCCACTACCATACTTCATAGCTGGCTTAAATCTAAACGGTAAGCTGTGGAGACTAAGACCATGTCTGAATAGTCTGTCCAAGGGCCCTTGGAGGCCAAGTGCACTTTAAATTTGCAATGTCTTCGACTTAAAGGGCAGAAGTAATTTTTCATGGTTTCTGAATTCTTTTTTTAAGTGTGCTTATATGCACCCCTTACTAAAGGGCAGATACAATGTACTCCTTACTGCGCAATAATATGTAATAGAGCATTTACATTGACTAAATAGATATAAACTGTTCACACAAACTATTGTTTTTCTTATTATTTTGTACCCTTGTGCTTAGCGTGGACATTTTTTTTGGTGCGGACTCAAAAATTGAGTTTGCTCTCTGAAAAAGTTTTTATTGTGTTGTAAAATGTTTAGAATGTGTTAAGGTTTAGAATGATAAACCGTACGAACTAATTTAAATGTGTTAATATTTAATTATGCATGGTATAACATTGTTAAATGATACAGAATAAAGTAGGCCACGTTGTAACCTCACTGACGCCATGTACAAGAGTAAAGATGAAGGCGGAAATGACGTACTACTAGATGAACAAAGCAATTGGACTACTTGAGTCATAAATTCAACACTCCCACTCTTTGTTCATTGATATCCCTAATCGACACAGATTCACGATTCATACAAAATTTCTTTTGTGGCAAAGCCTTAGTTAAAAAGTCTGCTAATTGGTTCTCAGAACGCACATATTGGACAACTATAACATTGTTTTCTACACACTCACGAATGTAATGGTACTTAACATCTATGTGCTTGGTCATTTTATGATGCTCACAGTTCTTAGCCAACCTAATTGCACTTTGGTTGTCCACGAAGAGTGTGGTAGGCTCACTGGAAATCAGCTCAAGTTCCGCAAGCATCATTCTTAGCCACACACTTTCTTGAGCTGCTGAGGAAGCTGCTATATATTCAGCTTCTGTAGTTGACCTACTGACACACCCTTGTCGATGAGATGACCAGGTGACGGGTGCTCCCGCTAAAAGAGTGATATATCCCGTCGTAGATTTTCTTGTAGTTTCATCCCCAGCATAGTCAGCATCTGAATATACAGTTAACTCAGGTTGATTTCCTTGGTAGCAAATACCATAGCTCCTAGTCCCAGCTAGATATCGCATTATCTTCTTAACTGCTGTCCAATGGATGTCTTGTGGTTCATTTAAAAATCGACTTGCTTGATTAATTGCAAATGCAATATCTGGACGTGTCACTATAGCGAGAAACATCAAACTTCCAACTGCCTCTCGATAGGGTACATCGAGGACCTTATTAGATTTACCATCATTACTATGTAAAATCAGATTTGGATCAGCTGGTACTGCTTGGGATTTGCAATCTTGCATGGAGAACTTGTTCAGTACTCTCTCAAGATATCCTTGTTGACTTAAAAACATTTTCTTATTTTTCCTGTCCCTTTTGATCTCAATTCCAACAAAATAATTGCAGTTTTCTTCTTTCATCTCGAACTGTGCCTTAAGCTCTATTATAATAAGTGCCAAAATTTCTGAGCAAGTACTTATTAGCATTCCATCGTCCACACATAATGCAAGCCAAACTTCAACGTTATCAATCGTTGCTCTGAAAACACATTGATCTGATTCCAAAGGCTTGAATTCAAATGACTTTAAAAATTCCAGGAATTTCTTACTCCAACAACGTGAAGATTGCTTTAGTCCATACAAACTCTTCCTCAACTTGCAGACCAAGTTTGGATCACTCTTCTCGAAACCTTCTGGCTGTTTCATGAACAATTCTTCTAGCAGTTCTCCATATAGAAATGCAGTTTTTATGTCAAACTGTATCATTTCCATGTCATAAATTGTTGCAAGTGCAAGAAGTATTCTGATTGAATCATACCTGATTACTGGTGAAAAAGTTTCTGTATAATCGATACCGGCCTTTTGTGAATACCCTTTTGCACATAACCGTGCTTTGAAGCGCTCAATACTCCCATCTGGTCTTCTTTTTATCTTATATACCCACTTGCAGCCTATAGCTTGTCTATTTGAAGGTAGATTTGTCAAGGTCCAAGTTTCGTGATTAGTTAACGATGTCATCTCTTCCTCCATAGCAGCGATCCATTCCTTAGAATACGTGTCAGTAACAGCTTCCTGGTATGTTTGAGGCTCCTCATAAATTGCTGCACAGGCTGTTTCAATGGATACTTGACAAACATCGAATCGTTTTGGCGGCCTTAGAGTAGCTCTCTTACGAAGTGTTGGCCCTGTATCTCTCTTGTCTTGTATAGGCCTACCTCCTTGGTTGACATTCTTCTCAGATGTGGTAACACTTTCCTTGTCTTCTTGCTCTTTTGGTTCATCGTTCTGTGAAGTTAAATTATAAATGAAAAATTCTGGATCATTAATTATAGCACCTTTACTAGTGTCTTCATTACATTCAACGTCCCGAGCTACTGTGACTTTTCTGCTACTTGGATGATACAATCTGTAGTTAGTACTGTTACCGTCATAGCCAATAAAAATGGCCTTCTTAACTTTGCTTTCAAATTTAGTACGGGCTTGCTTGGGTATATGCTCATAAGCGTCTGCTCCAAATTTACGCATGTGCTTCAAAGTTACCTTTTTTCCAGTAAACTTCTCGAACGGTGTCACATTATCGTTTACCTTGCTTGGCCGCCGATTTAAAATGTAAACACTCAGATTTACTGCCTCAGCCCACAGTTCCTCCGGAAGTTTTGCGTCAATCAGCATTGTCCTAGCACATTCCACAATGGATCGATTTTCCCGCTCGACACGCCCATTCTGTTCCGCACAATATGGAGCAGTTCTCTCACAGATAGTCCCAGTTTTCCTAAAATGCTCTGTAAATTTTTCGTTCACAAACTCGCGACCATTGTCACTCTTGAGTACTTTTATTTTGTTTCCAGTCTGCGTTTCTATCATCTGCTGGAATTGTACGAACGTATCAAAAACATCACTTTTGTACTTAATAAAATACACAAAACGATATGACGTGCAGTCGTCCTTAAATAGTAAGAAATAATTGGCTCCTCCCAGCGACGTAACCGGCATTTTCCCACAGACATCTGTGTGTATAAACTCGCCAGGTTTACTTGCACGCGGATTAAGATTTTCATTAAACGGCAGTCGATGTGTCTTGCCAAATTTACATGACTCACAAAACAGCTTGTCTATGTTGTTCACCCTTAATCCTGGTAGGAGTCCCTGACTTGCCATGGTCTTGAAGCTATTGATGCCTGGATGTCCCAGTCGTTCATGCCATAGCTTCACTGACTCCTCTGTTGAATTGGCTTGCTCAACAGTTTTATTCTTGAAAAGCATCTTGTAACATTGGTTAACCATTTTAATTCCAGTTACAACAACTCGATTCTGTGCTGGAATCTGTACTTCGATTTTTGTTTTATCGAAAATCACCTTGAACTGTTTACTAGTCACTGCTCCTACTGAAAATAGATTCTTTTTAAGTTTCGGAACATACAAAGTATTTTCAAGTGTGCGAAGCTCCCACTGTCCATTTACAAGTGCTAACACTTCTACAGAGCCGATACCTTCCGCTTGAACGTACGAATTATCCCCAATCTGTACGACACTTGAATTATCTATTGGATTTAGCACAGAAAACCACTCCTTGTGATAGGTCATATGTTTTGACGCAGCACTGTCCGCCAGCCACACAGTTTCACATCCAGACGCAGAAACATTTTTGTATTCAGCACTTAAAGCAACATGCTTCGACTCGTCCGGGTTACTTCCACTACTATTTTTCGCTAGCCAGTTGCGGCACTGTTTTTTTATATGACCCACCCGACCACAGTAAAAACATTTCATATTCTTCTTATCACTAAGTTTTCCGTGATTTTCTCTCTTCTCGTTATTGTGGGAAGTTTGACTTTTCATACTTTTGTAATTTTTCTGGAGGTTCAGCGCCGCAAACGCCGTAGTGACGTCATCGTTCTGCATGAGCCGCTTCTCTTCCCTGAGAAGTCGAGAGGTTAGGTTCTCAAATGTCTGCATTGCCTCGGCGTACGAGTCCCATGCACTTATGAATGCACTGAAGCTACTTGGCAGACTCTCAAGTGTTTTTGCAATTTTGTCCACATCGGAAACAGCTTCTCCAACGTCCGCTAATGACAGCGCCATTGACTCGATCGTGCTTATATGCTGAGCAATATTATCGTTTGGGTTCATCCTATAGCTGAAGAACTGCTGCTTGAGACTAACCTTGTTTACAGAGCTACGTTGTTCGTGAACGTTCTTGAGGCGATTCCACATCTGAGCCGCTGTCTCGCATGCGATGACTGTTTGTAATTGACTATACTCAAGTCCCGTTGAAATTATCAACATTCCTTTTTCGTTCCCATCGTTCCATGTCTTAACCTCCTCAACCTCAGTTGTTGCTGGTTTTTGTTTCTTGCCATTTATGATATCCATAATTTTCTCCGCACGCAATATTATCTCCATTTGATATTTCCAGAGTTGGAAATTATTACCATCAAATTTCTGAATGTGGAAATTCTTGACTTTATCCATCTTTGTAAGTAACCTTTATGCTCTTTTCACAGAAAAACAAATCCGCTACAGTGAAAATCTCCGAGCACTCACAAAGAAAAAAGACTTTATCGAAAAATGGCGTCTCTCGCGTGCTGGCGTGTCCGTTCACAACGTGCAAATCATTTTAACACTGTACTTTATTCACTAACACATTTATCAGCACTACTGGGCCCATAACCTGTTAAGGTTTAGAATGATAAACCGTACGAACTAATTTAAATGTGTTAATATTTAATTATGCATGGTATAACATTGTTAAATGATACAGAATAAAGTAGGCCACGTTGTAACCTCACTGACGCCATGTACAAGAGTAAAGATGAAGGCGGAAATGACGTACTACTAGATGAACAAAGCGATTGGACTACTTGAGTCATAAATTCAACAGAATGTCTTTAAACAAGAGATCTTTCTGTAAGTCATTCCATTTTTAAAGCCCTATTGACCTGTGTGTTTATACTTTAAGACAAAATTAAAAAGAGTATGGTAGACAAAACGCTATCAAAATTCAATCTTGCTACCTTAGAAACACATGTTTCAGAATAAGCCACCAGGTAGCTTTAGCTGTACTTTGTTGTCTGAAAAGTATTATGTAAGCCTATCCTATGTACTATGGGGTGCCAGAAACGTGTTTGATTAAAGTGTAAGTAATGTTTACAAGTGTGTAGTGTGCAGACTATTCAGAAACAGCCTAAATAGTGATATGTAAGTGATGAATCTGCTCCTAAACGAAATTAACTCTGGTCATTGCTTGAAGATTTATCATAAAACAAAGAGACCAATTTACATTGTCATAAGTAGTGCCCCAATTCCATGGGTAATATAGTCCAAACCTGCTTTGGTGGCTGCATGATCTATGGAGTTACTCTCATGTTAGACTAGACTGCCGATGGCAGGGAGATTGGAGTTTGCTGAGGCTGATTTTTCCAAAATGATTTTCCACTCTCCATGCAAATGGGGTGCACTTCCTTAAAATACAACCTTCTTTATCCCAAACTCATTAGCTTAGTAAGACTTGGTGCTAAAAAAATAATTCAAGAACTACCATGGTTACGTGAAATCATGAATAGTAACGAACAAAATGTTATTTACTGTAATTTAAAAAAAATTATGTAATCTAGTGGAAAGGAGATAATCACTTCTCTTACGCTTAAAAGCACTACTATCATCACTACTCTTACACTATGGAACCATTATTATGGTAAATAAGGGCTTTTTGAACATAAGCACTGCGATATTTCAGAAACTAATACAAAGAGCGAGAACAATGGAAGCAGAATAGAGGCATAAAGCAGAGATAAATTCTAGAAACTACATCTTTAATCAATTAAGTATCTTATTTTTTATGTACGTTGTAAATATGTTGGTAAATAATGGTATATTTTTGTAAAATGCCTAATATTTGTACTATTTCTCTAAATATTACAAAGTAGAAATATTTGTGTTAGTTTATATTCATTAAGTAAGAAACTAGACTTATATACTATATCTTATTCTTTCTTCTTTCCCACATCTTATCCCACTTTTGCAGGGTCAACGTTTATTTTTAATCTATGGCAAGACACAAGAACTTGCTATATTTGTTGGTTGGACATGTTTTACAGCAAGATGCCCTTCCTGACACTTGCCCGTGGAAACGGAGTGAATTTTACGATCAAGCATAAAAGAGCCTATCAATTTTGCTGGAAAGGTACTTTAACATACCTTCCAGGGATAATTCACATGCCACAACAGACATGGCACCGACAGGCTTAATTTCCCTCCAAAGGAGGTTGTGCAATGAATATTTGTCGGTCAAGAAAAATCTGTTAGCTTCAGATGGATTTGAACCCATGAACATTGGGTCTTGAGGTGAAAACTCCACTCCAAGACCACAGAGGTCAACGCCTATTATACTATATAATAAATAGCATTTTAAGGATTTTTAAGAATGTATATTTTTATTGTAGTTTCTCTTCGGTTTTCTAGATATTTGTTTAAAATAGGTGCCTGTGTCCTCTTTAGATGTTGAAATAAGAGTGGTTCACGTTACTCACTGGTTTCATATCCCAGGGATCCCCACAGATGCCACACTTGCCATTGTTAATTTTCCACTGCCTGGTGAATCCTCCGCAGTAGAGCTCATGGTCGTTATAATCATGAGGTGTATCAAAACCATATCTAAAAACATGAATAATATTAGCAATATCTCTTGTCAGATTTCCATTTGAAGAAATCCACATAGCATTTCAAAATATTAGTAGATATAAGTTAAGAGGGTTTTTTGGGAAGTGGGTGGAGAAAGGTTAGGTTTGAGGTTTTCTAACAGGATATGTTAAGAAATTTTGTCATCATTGAATTCCTCTTAAATTTATTTCAAATTATTTATGAACACAAATGAGATTTTAGATGTTATTTATATTATAAGGCGCTAATAATCTTGTAAATTAGGCATTGAGGAGAATTTTTATAAATACATACCAATAATTTCGAGTCGGGAGGTGTTTTAACCCCCAAAATACTTCTTTGTCAGGGTATGAACGTGAAATGTGGTAAACCTTTGTCAATTACATGTGTAAGATCTATTAAAAATGTATGCACAAAAAGATAAATATATACAGCACAGAAGGTATTATTTAATAATTTTATATCAACTTCAAAACAGTATTTTTTACCATCGAATTCACAAGAGGCATACATGACCAAAAACATAAGAAATATAAATATTATACTTTTGATAATCAAACTCTGAGAAAACTGCCAATCAAAGTTCCTAAATCAGTGATTAGTTAACTAAAATCTTCTATAAGACTAGCTTAAGTGAAATGGGTTATTCCAAACAAAATTGAAACCTTAAATTAAATCAGAAAATTTAAACTAGTGAACCACTAAATAATAAAACTGTAAAACATAAATTGAAACAAAAAATTACATAATCAATCAATGACTTATCAATTAGATCTGTTAGAGTGACAGTCCTTTTTGCATGCTTGAAAGGTTTTTAGGTATTGAAAAAGGGCGTATACCACTTCTTCTTACGTTTCTTTCTTCGAAGGACAATCTGTTCGTAAGTGAGGGATATTGTTTCAACAGTTCTTTAAGCTTTTGGAGCTTTGTGTTTACTCCCACCACTCTCTCATCAACTTTTTTGACAATGCGAATAGGAATGACAGGGTGTGACTGCAACTTCTTTGAACATCATATCATAACAAGGCAATCTGTCTGTAACTTGGGGGAATCATCTTGACAGTTCTTCGAGTTTTTGTCTCTTATACTACCCTCACACCTTTCCACCAAAGGGGTGTTCTTAATAAAAGGTTTTTCCCCTCGAGTACCTGACCATTCAATAGCAAAAAAGGGGTGAAATAATTAAACATGTCTGAGTATCTCTCACCCTTCCACTAAACCTCCTCTAGTGTAATAAAGCCCAGCCCTGATTAAAAACTGGCAATAAATGTTTCCTGTTGACCAATAGAAGTACAGACCCACTTCGGTGGCTGCATGGTTTAAGGCATCACTCTCTCAGCAGACTAGACTGCCAATGATGTGGAGATAGAGGTTCAAATCTTGGTCAGGTTTACAGAGTTCTTTCAAAATGGTTTTCCACTTTCCCGCCATGTAAATGCGGGTACACTTCCGCTAAATGTAACCTTTCTCATCCCTAAAATCATCAGTGTAATTAGTACATAAGTGTAAAACCTGAATGGAAACTAAGACGCAGTGTTTAAAAAAATAGAAGTACAGATTTGGCTAATTTATTTCTATCTTTATAGGTAGCCTATGATGTTATAGATGAAATGTAAATAGCGTCTGAGTAACAGACATACAACTAGGAAGGCAGAGGGGCGGTGCAAAACTATATTATAAACCCAATATGCAAAAGTCCTAAGAAAATAAAATCATCAAAAATTATTAGATATTTATAATTATAATTTCCACTTGACTCCATTATATCTAACCCCTGTTTTATAAAATATTACTAATTCTATTTAGGCTAGAATATATCCTCATAGCTATTTAATTAGGTTATCTAAACACATTTTCCAAAAGCTATAAATAGTGACAACATATCATTACTCTTTCATTGAAGGTATACTTATCGGTATGAAATATATGACAGTATTGCACACATCTAGCACTATGCTCCAGAGTATTTCAGATAGGTTTGTAAGACTACTCTTGCTGATGTACTTCAATAAAATGAGCTCGACTGCTCAAATATCTCTTGAAGAACATTCAAATATATATTTTCTTAAAGTGAAGGCTGAGATTTATAAAATGTTGATTTTATTGAACGTCATCTAAATGACAAAAACATAAAAGATATCCTGTGAAGTTGTCGAATGGTTCAAATTTGTGTACAGTACATAAACACACTATAGATCACAAATCGAAATTAATTGCCCCCAATATTGTTGTATTAACTTTGTTTATAATCAGAATACAACCCTATTGAAATTTATTACTGAATTCCCATTCATTTATTTTTTATATAAAAATTTAAAAAAAGGATGTTTTTAATAGTTTATATTATAGTTTTTAGGGGATTTTGCATCAAAAAGATTATATAAACATTTTCTTTACGACCAATCATTTAAAGAATAAATTTATTTTCAAAGTTTATTTTAATTTATTTTATTTTATCTCTTAAAATACAGTAAATTTGTCAAGTTGGAAATTATTTTCATAAAATTTGGAGTTTATTGAGCCATAATTTTTAAGTCACAAATTTGTTTTCATCAAATCTAATTTTTAATTTTTTGGCTATCGGATCTCAAAATATTTCTTTTCTTGTCAAGTAAAAAGCTATCTAAAAATATTTGTTTGGCAACAGAATTGTATACATATTTTTTTTATGTAATTTTTTTTTTATACAAATCATAGTTCCATACAATAAATAAAAAAGGAACAAAAGGTGCGTGCTCTTTTAGTTTTGCCAAGTGTTTGTATTTATTATGGTTGAAAAATTAAAATAATATATCCTAAAATTTTTAATTTTAGTCTTTATACTTAACAAAATTAATTAAAACGCCCTATTTTGTTGTTTAATTTGATTGTAATCTACCAGGTTGTTTTTTTTTGCAAAAATAATATTAATGGATTATCATTATTAGCAGTGGTGGATCTAAGGTGGGGTGACTACCATCCCTCTCAAATGAGTAATAATATTGAAAACCATGCCAAATTACACTTTATTAATTCAGATAATAACTGTAAGTGTCCAGCTTTGCCCGTGTAAAATTGGGTGTACTAATAAAATTTCACTTTATATTTAAGGTATAAATTTATCTTTGGTGACACGTTCTGATAAAAAACAAATCACTACTATGCTCTATAAAATATACTTAAAGATAGCCCTGACTATTACTAAGATGCAATGTACAAAAAACACACACACATACAAAAGAATATAATACTCATAACCAAATATTAGATAAATTCTTAACAGCCCCAACTGGTTTTCAGTCATTAGTCTCCCAATATATGTAAAGTAAAAAGAATACCCTGAGGTACCTTCAGTTTTATCTAAGTACATATGCCAAATTCAGCTTTCTAGGTATCAGTGATCGGCCTAGTTAACAACAAATAATCTGGATTAGCATGATAGGCAAAATAGCTGATCGACCCAGAAACCTTAAAATGTGGGTGAAGAATGACCCTGTGCGTAGGACAACTCTTGGATAGCTCAGTGGTTAGAGCATTGGCATAATAAGCCAAAGGGCTTGGGTAAATTCCTGTGTCCAGGTGTCATTTTTAAATTTAAAGAATACGACATATACAGCGCTAGGCCTACATGCAAGATATGACTTGATCACAGACAAGGTATACACCAGACTAGCAGTCTCCAGGCTAAAATGGCTGCGCTCCATGGGATAGCTTGAGTCCTTCAACACAGGTATCATTAGGTGTCATCATGGGGCATTTAAAAAACAAAAATCATTTTAAACATGTTTTCACTAGAGAGAAGACACAAATAGTCTTCTCGAGTCAATCGGCTGGCTTCCACAAAGCTAGGTTCAGGTAGCAACCCAACCCCCCATTCACATAATACTACCTCACAAAGAGCTTACTAAAACTGCCAATTACGATTACAATGATCTGTTCATGATGAACATGTTAAAAGTGAGTCCTTTAATAACTACACATTTGGAAGAGATTTTATCACAAAGCATTGATACTAGCAAACCCCAGTGTTGATAGACTCAACCTGACTCAACCTGGAACAGTATTGAAACAAAAAGATCTTGAAATTTGTAGTTGAATGATATAAATAACTAAAAAATGAAACTTAAGGAGTTATCACATTTCTGAACTAGATCAATATGCGCCTTTATAGCCTTCAACATATTCTGACTCCATAAAAGTACACCAAAACTATACACAAAGTACAAAAACATATGAAAGTATCTATTTTTAGTTTCATTATCAATAAATAAAAACGTAAATGGAATATCAAAACACAACAAACCGTGGACTAGCCCAATGACAACATATTCAGAGACTTAAGAAAAACAGTGGGGCTGTGGACCATATGAGCACATTCTTGGCTGCATAAGAGAAGAATGCACATCAGTGAGCACGTGGACTAATGTCATAGTGTATTCGGCTACATACAAACATACATACATATTATATACCTAATCACGCAATCCACTTGCAGAGTAGGCAAGAAACTGTGCATATAGCTAAAAAAACAACAAATCCCTACTCAATCCATCCTAACTAACTTTCTCCACATTTCACTATCTTTGCATACTCTCTTCAATTCAACAACATCCAAACACTGAGTAATACATGCTATTTTATTCTTAAAACTTTTAATGTTTCTCTTTTTCACACATTCGTTTACAACGTTTAGCCATGTCTTACATATACATGGTATACCCCTTCCTTTGGATTAACACAATCTTCCTTCATATATTTGCTTCGTCACTCGATCCACACCCATCCTCTCAACATGCCCAAACCAACGTAACACGCTTCTTTCACATTGACCTATTGGATTCCCTTTCAAACCACACTAATTCAGCACCCATCATTACTGCCTCTGTCCATACAAAATTTCCCCACATACATTTCTTAGAAATCTCATTCCAACCGCATTCACCTTACTCTTGCGTTTCTCCTGACAAGACAACACTTCAAATCTCTAAAACAATGTTGGCGTTAACACACTTTATATACTGCCATCTTTGCCTCTTTTGGTACTACTATATTCTTTGCAATAGTCTATATACATCCAACTACTCTCAGAGATCCATTCACCCATCTGTCAATTTCAGCATCTATTCTTCCATTTTTATAGGATATTCTACCCAGATACACAAAGACATTAACTTATGATAACAGTTTTCCATTTTTAATAAGCTGAAAATAATTTAACTACCATGGAGAAATAACACAAAATTGTCAAACACACTGTTCAATGTCAAACCATTCCCTCAAAGATCCATCCACCCTAACACACTCTTTACTTTCATCATACACCGCCATAGTTTGCATTTACTAACCATGCATCCACACCATACTCTCTCAGAACATTACATGACCACTCCTATTCACATGATCTTTCACATGATGAGCTTTCTCCAGATCAACAAATGCACAATAAACTTTATTCCTTAATGCCATACATTTCTCAATCAGTTGTTACAATAAAAATATCTGGTCCATGCAACCTCTACCTGGCATGTAACCACCCCATGCACACCCCAAATCTTGTCCACAATTTTTTCACACACCCTTTCAGTTAGAACTCTCCCAAAAACTTTGCCTGGAATACTAAAATGGTGTGAATACATTCCAATATATGTATATATGTTTATATATGTGTGTGTATATATATATATATGTATATATATATATATGTATATATATATATATGTATATATATATATGTATATATATGTATATATATATAATATGTTTTTGAGTTTAATATGGTAATATATATACATGTGTGTATATATGTATATATATATATATATACAATATAGTAATATATATACATATATATATTACTATATTAAACTCAAAACACATATATTGTATTTTCCCTATTAATTAGAAACAATTTATTATATTTTTCTAACTAAAATATTGGTTTGGTTCATAAAATGTCTTTAACAGCACACAAGATGCACTTAAGTACAAGCAAAGACGATTTATAGCCATGGACCTCACAAAGTTCATTGTTACATGACATGGCTGTAGAAATATGATTGATTTAAAACTTTTATTTTTAAATGTTTATTTTGAGTTGGTTATTTATGGGACGTGAGAAAAGACCAGTGTTCTTGCAGTTTTTATATCAAAACTTCTTTTAGCCAAAATAAATAAAATTTTGCTTCAGTACAAACAATAGAGCTTAATTTTCTTCACATGATGACATCATCTGTTGTTGAATATCTATCATGACCATCAGGAATGAATGAAGATAAAAAGTTGTCATTAAATTCCAGGACAACCTCGACTGATATTCAAGAAATGTTTATATAACCATGTGAAAAAAAATTAAACTCTATGTTTGTACCGAAGCAATATTTTATTTATTTTGACCAAAAATATGTTTCAATATTAAAACTGCAAAAACACTCACTATTTCTCTCATTACCTACATCCCCCCCTTAATGTCGGTGTGACACCCAAATTGTGTTAGCGTACCATAGATTTGCCATCCCTGGCCTATAGTCTTGGGGTGGTAGTTAAGAGCTATGGAATAAGAATTACTTATAACATTATATTGTTGGAAAATGACCAAATATTAATCTTCAAAACAATAATTTAATCTACAAAATTATCATATGGGTTTGCAGAGAAGGGCTTCATACTTGAAAATAGCCTCTTCTAAAAATATAACAGATATAATATTGTATTACCTCCACATTGTTCCCCGTGATGGTGGGTCAATAAGTCGGCCATGGCCAACTACTTCTTTCTTTGCTAGTAGTATAATGAACAAATGAAGAGTTGTTCTTGATAACATCATGTGCACGGTGTTTTTGTACCTGAAATAACACAAAAATTTTGTTCGCTAGCCTTTTTTTATACATACTTTATTATACAAAGAAAAAAACTGTTATCATACATGATTTCAAGATTATGGTGCTCCAGTTTATCCCTTGTCTGTATGTATGTCTGTACCTGAGGATACAGTCAATACAGTTTAATGGATTCCGTTCTCACTATAGCCTATCCAAATCTCACAGGCCTGAATAGAATAAAGGACAGTTAACTACAAGGAAAATATTAAAATAATAATTTTAAACATGAATAAAAACATAAGACATAAATTTCATTTAATTAAATGAGTAATTAACAGAACAGGCCTATCAGTCCAATGTTTTTGTGGTACACACTTCATACACCAAAGAATATAATCCACTCTTGCAATACACACATAAATAATAAATGCTTCTTTATGATAATTTAACAATGACTAGGCGACACACTAGGTAGTTACACAAAGTTATCAGGAACTAATGAAATTGATAAACTTGTATGAAAACTGGAACTCTTCCTTTCAGCTAAAGATACCAAAAAAACTCTTAAGGGCCTCTCATACCTGCACTATGAAACTCATGATATTTACCAAAATAAAATGTGAACTATTCTTACCGTTAAACTTTAACAACATATAAACGCTTCCTTTTAAAGAAAGCAACCAGAATTAACCTGAAGTGTCCCAAATAAAATATGCTAAGACATACTTTATTTAGATAAGGGGTTATTTCCCCATCTATCTGGGACAATCATTGACAAGCTTTCTTCATGAGAAAGTCCTAAGAACCAACTTTAAGGGTCTAGCCTATAATACACTGAAACTAACTTTACACTTTTAGTTAAAATCATTCAGAACAAACAAATATATAAACTAAAGAAAAATAATAGTGCACTTGGCAAAAATAATTAATTCCTGCTTCTTTAGACAAAAATATTTTTAATTTTTGTTTATGATGTCAGTGACTTAAAACTACAATACCTTACACATTTACAGGGGATCCGGAACAGGGGGGGAGGGTGGGCTCGACCCCCACCTTGTTCCTATAGTGGGGGAGCGGAAACTTTCTTAAGCCCCCTCCCCCCAAATATTTCCCCTGCATATTCAAAACACTTGTAGTGTAACCAGTCACCATTAGTTATAAAGTGGTAGTCTTAGAGGGTCAGAAGTAGGTCCCATCTTCCCCCTGCATTCCCTTAGAATTTGTTTTGAAAGACTTTACAAATCTTTATGCAATAATCTTCAGGTCAGACAGGTGAGTTCTACTTTATTTCTGCTAAGACAATCTTTACACCATAATCTTCATGTCAGACAGATGAGGTCTACTTTATTTCTGCTAAGACAATTTTTACACTATAATATTCATGCCAGACAGGTGAGTTCTACTTTATTTCTGCTAAGACAATCTTTAAGCTCTAAAGGAATGCAGGCCTATTTTGCAGAATAAATATTGCCATTTTTGTGTGTTTGGGTGTTCTGACTAGTTACTCAAATAAAATACTATAAAAACTGGCAACACTGAGTGCTTGACTTTCTCAGGTTTACATGACAATTTCTTTCCTATTCAGTCATATTTATTGGAGGAAGGAAGTGAGGGTGAATATTATTGTATGTATTTGCCTTAACTATAGTTATTATATTGATTTGTTTCACTTTTATTCAAACATGCTTTTATATAAGTGGCGTATTCTCCGGCAGAGCCGTAGCTAGAGTAATTGGCGCCCGGGGCAAACAGTAACACTGGCGCCCCCTCTCCCCACCCAACCATTTCCGCCCAGTCATAACTGAGCAGTTGATGGTGTCATATCGTATTCTATACCTGTTTCAGATGTGATACAATAGCTCCATAGCAAACATCTTGCTATTACTAATGTGTCTTGAATTATTGTCTCGTTTATAATTTGCTAATTCTATTAAATAGTAACAAAAAAAAAATTTTTCAATAAATATTTATTATAATTTAATATTCTTTTTACTAAAAATTAACTTATATAGATAATCTTATTCAATAATCTGTGCTAATTATCTGAGCTTAAATACATGTTGTCATAACTAAAAAATTTTTAAACAGTTTGAATTGAATGAAGAATACTTTTTGTTTATTATTAACTGCTAGCTCAATTACTTATGAAA